>CAJVQA010007638.1:0-12500 GCA_910591915.1 Cetraspora pellucida | reverse complement strand
ATAACCATATATATTGTAGAGAGAAGGATCTATTTCTGTATAATTTGGTAGTATTTGGTCTGTAGTTTTTAAGTAAATATATGATTCTGTTTTTTTAAAATTTATAGATATTTTTATTGAATTGAAAAAGTTATTAAGATGTAAATGTTGGATGAATTTTTGAATAAAACAGGTTCAGTGATTTGAGGTAGGTTATATTATTTTAAGAATTTGGTATAGCATTTGACTATCTCAGTAAAAGATGAAGCATTAGAGGTAAATATAGTATTTGTAATGTCTTTTACAGAGTCACTTACTATTTTAAACTTAGCTTGCACAGCTTTAGAGGATACTATAACCTGCCCAGTACATTGGGTCTGGTCAACATATTTCTGGTTTTTCATTATGATTCAAGAGAGTTAGTTTTGTTGTTTAGAGTAAATAGAATGTTATAAGTAGGGTTAGTAGAAAATGTCTAGCCAATATGCTTGATAAGCTAAATAATTTTAAAGTTTGTAGTTAAATAGTTGGAACTATTAATAATAAGATTAGAATATAAGAAGATATTGTAAAAGATCAGAGTTTGTTTGTAACTGTTGAATTCAGATATAAGTTGATGTGTCTAATAAATTAGGATTATTAAGTCATTTAAGAAGATTAGAAATATAATGTTGTAGTTGAATGTTCCAGATGTATTTGATGTTGTAAATTTGAAGATGTAAAAGAGTACTAGAGAGTATAGTATAACAAAGTTTAGATTTAAGTTTAACAAGACTGATATGCTAGATAAAGATTTTATTGCAAATAAGCTAACTAACTACAATATTTTAAAAATAATGTTTAAAAATAGAAATAATAACTATGTTAATAATATAACAGACATATAAGTTAGTAATATATTTAGTTTTAGTAATTTGAATGAGTTAAGAAAATTTAGCAATAAGTAGTTTTGTTTGTTTAAATTGCCTATTGTCCAAGATAAACTAGCAATCTAAAAATTTAAAGAGTTGTTTAGAAGAATGTAATAAAAGAAGATAATTATTATAGGAGATAGTGATATAGTAAGATGAAAGATTATTAATAACCATAATAGATTTTGAGAAGTTAATTTGAATGTTAGTCATAGCATAAAATAATTCAGCTATAGATAGTATATTGAAAAGCTTAGTTTGTGATAAAGCAGCCCAAAGAGTGTCATCCATATATGCCAAAACAGAGCATTGTTTTTGTAATAAGTTAAATGTTTGAAGTTAGAGATTAGTAATCTAGAAGAATTGTAAAATATAGCCAGGTACTTGTGCATATATATATAAGACAAGTGAATTATAATATATATATCATAATAAAGGAGTAATAGTTTTATCTTGGTCAATACTATCATAAACAGAATATGAAAAAGTAAAATTAAGATTAGTAATAACTTGGTTGTGACAATCAGTCAAGAGATCAAAAAGAATATTAATAATAGATGAAAGGAATATCTGATAAAAAAGTGAATGTTTAAAAAAAGTAAAGTTGACAAAGTTATATGCTTTACTTAAATCTTGTAAAAGTAACCAAATGTCTTTATAATTGCATGTAGGTTTTTTAATAAGATTATTGAGGATATAAATAGGAATTGAAGTGCTATTGTTAGAGAGTGCAACATAATTAATAATAAGAGAATAGGATTAGAAGAAAATATAGTGCTTAGTTTGTTTGTAAGAATTTTGGTATATAGTTTGCAAATATGTTCAACAAGACTAATAGGTTAAGTAAGATTAAGATCATTATCAAAGAAGTTACATTTGAAAATAGGATAGATTTTGCTATATTTTTATTGCTTAAAGCTTCTATTTTTAAAAAGCTAATGATTAAAGAGACTAGTAATGACAGAAGTACATTCAGAGCTAATATGTTTGAGCATTTTATAACTAATGTCTGTAGAATCACAGTCTTTGTTGTTAGAAAGCTGAAAGAGAGTTTGAGAGAGTTCTTTATTTGTAGTAGAAGAGTTCAGAGATTGGTATCAGGTTGGGTTGATATGAGGAAGTAGGTGATAATATTGTTGCCAAAAATTATCAAAAAGAGTTTTATTAATAGGTCTAAATGCAGTCCAGTTATAAAAATATAATTGAATATGCTGTTTAATGAGTAGTGGGTCAGTTATAAACTTATTAGGTAATTTTATATTAGAAAAATAAACAGGTTAATGGTAACAGTTAAGGATACTATTGATAGCTTATGTAGGATGTGATATAAGAGTAATACATCTTTTGTTAGTGGCTTTGATGATTTGTTGTCAAAGTAGATGAGAGTTTCAAAGTAATAAGTATAAAAAACTTGTTTTCAGATAGAGTAAGCATGTTAAAGCCATGATTGAGTACAAGATAAACTGGTGGAGTTAAATAGTTAAAGATCATATTATAACTGTTTATTAATTTGGAAGATATTTTAATTAATGTTGAAGATGTCAGAATATTGGATGATTTTTTTAACAAGTTTAATAATGTGACCAAATTTTTTGATAAATAAATATAATAGAGTGCTGTGAGATAAGTATTAATGATTATAGCTATATTTATAAGAAATTTTATTAGGAGTGATGTGAGTACCAGAGTAAATAATAGAGTATTGAATTTTGTGCCAAGTTGTTTCAATACTTTCATCAGTTTTATTATTGATAGGAATTTTGTGCAGTAAGAGTTGTTGAAATAAGATGTTTGCAAAAGATTTCTAGTCCTCTGCAGATATAAACTTGTAGTTGAAGATGCAGCAACTAATACTAGTATGTTTATATAAGGGTTTGTTGTAGGTATATAAAAATATCTATATAGAGGTGAAAATTAGATAGTTATTAGAAGTTGAGGTTTGGCTGTTATCAAGACTGTAAGAAAGAAGAAATTGTATCTTAAATTAGTCAATCCAAATATAGTTAATATGACTACTACTAGTATTGTTAAACCAAGTAAAATGTTTATTGTTAAAATAAGTTTCAATATCATATATATTAGTGTTGTTAAGAAAATTAATAAGTTTATATTTAGAAGATAAGTTGTGAATATTATCTTGTATATTAAAATTACTAAAAATAATAGGGTAAATGTGAAGTTAAAAAGCTTGTTGGATTCAGTTAATAACAGTATTTTGAATTTGATTACAAGTAGTGATGTCAGTTGATAACAGATAAACTAAGATAATGTAAAGCTTGATATTATTTTAAAAGAAAATATCAAGTGCTATAGCACCTTCAGGATGAGTTAAATACTGTAAAAGTGAGGTTTAAAATTATTGTGAATCATAATAGCAGTGTTTTTAATAAAGTAGAAGAATTAGACCAATAGTAGATAAAAAAGTTATTATTGCAAAAGAAGAGGTTAGTTTTGTCAAATATTTTAGTTTCTGTAATGCTTACAATAGATATGTTATAGTTAAAGCAATAATTTTGTTATGCTTCTCTTTTAGTAGATTTATTAAAGCCTTTAACATTATATATAGCAATAGTTAGATTGAGATAATATAGAATTGGGTTGAATGAAGATGAGAAAGAATTACAATTAGAGGTAAAGAATAGTTGTTAAAAAATAAATTAAATAAAATAAAAGTAGAATTAAAGAAATTAGATCTGAGAGAAAGATTATAGAATATAGGAAGAAAATATAGAACAATAACAATATGATCTGATAAAAGAATGTCATTAGAAGATATATATAGGTTTTATTATAAGATAAATTAATAAAAAATGTAATACTAGATACAGTTTTGTTGTTGTTATATTTGTTAATATGTTGAATTAAGGTTTAAATAATTTAATTATAAGAGAGAAGTGTAAGTAATAATAAAGAAGAAATTGTTAAAGTATATATGAAGATCATAAAAGATTAAAGATATTGTAAATAATCTTTTAAAATTGTTTTCTACAGAGTCAATCACTGTATGCTTAGCTCTTAAAGCTATGCAAGTTACTATAGTCTGCTCTGTATATTGGGTCTGACTGTTATTATTCTGGTTTTCTAAATAAATAGACTTGTCTACTTGCCTACTTATATCATTCTTTTTATTAACTACAATAGTTGTATCTTTTAATAAGATGATAACTGCTTTAATATATGTTGTAGAAGACAAGAAACTTAAAAAGAAAATTATAAAAAAAGTGAGTCAAGAATAAAAACAGGTTAGAAGTTTAGATTGAATTTTTTTGCTAAAAATTTCTTAGCTGCTGAATAAGCAACATTATTAAAGTATTTAACAATTTGTAAATAAGTTGATTTTTAATTTTTGACAACATCAAAGTAGGTAATGATTTGGGTATAAAATTTAGTGTTAATAATGTTTTTCAGTTAGTAAATTGATTGCCTTCTTCTTGAAAAGAGGCTGTATATTGTAATTTTCTGCAACAGTTTGGTAATATAAAGAGAGATAATAGTAAAAGTAATAGTTGCAATGTTTAGAATTTTGTTTTGACTTTGTTTTGTTTACAAACAAAATCTTTAGTTTGGCCTGCTAGTTTGTCAAGGGCTTTGGTAGAAATTGGTTAGCAAATAAGATAGCATATTCTTTAGTTTTGTAGAATAGTGTAGTATTAAAGTTTAGGTGAATCCATATTTCATCATCTTGAAGAGAAAATGTTAAGCAAAATTTGCTTAATATGTCATTAAAGAGTTTGGTACTATCATGAAATTTTTTATCATCAAGATATAAATATGATTTGTTGTTACAAGTAAGACAATTAAAATTAGTAACACAAGATGCTTCTTCATATTATTTATGAAAAGAATTAGGTTTTTTGAAAATATAAGATTCAAGAAGATGTTTGAAAAGTTGTAAGATAAAATGTTAGTGAAATTGGATTCTAAGATATGTACAGACTTTCTTTTTGTTAATACTAGAGAAAAATTGTCAACTATAAGAAGGAAAGTAAGTTTTGAACCAAGAGTTGAAATGGTCAAGTGATTTTTTAAAAGAGAGAATACAAAATCTTTTAATAAATAGTAACAAATATGACTTGGGTACTGGTACAGATAAGGTTTCAATACAGATTGCTATATATAATTAATAAGAACCAAATATAGAAGTAACTAATTGTGTTTAATAAATTTCTATTAATAGGTGGGTTACAGAATTTTGGTGTAAATTAATAGAGTCTAGATTGGGAAATGATAATATAGTTACACAAAAACATGTAAGAGAAAAAAGAGATAGAGTGAAAATAAAAAGTAGAAAAAAAAAGTTTGCAAAAGGATAAAAAATAAATTTAGTTATAGTTCAGTTATATTAGGTCAAAATTCTTTTTTTAAAGCTTGTTTTGACTAGGCAAATAGATATTACAACTTTAATTAAGAGTATAAAACAGATTATTGTAGTAAAAATTGCAAAAGAAATAATTGTTAAAATTGGAGGCCAAAGACTATTAGTACAGTTTTCTTAGCTAGATATGTAATATTTTTAGAATATATATAAATGCTAAGCTGAACAAGTTTATTTAAGACACTAGAACAGGTTGTCTTATTAAATTAAAAAGTTATAAGTGTTTTTAGACAACTGATTTTTTTGTTAATTTTTTGTACAATAGATTTGCAAAAAGAGTTTTTTTATCTATTTTAGAATTTTTTGAATTATTGACTTTTAGACTTCTTAAAATTGGTGATAAAAATTCCATTATATGACTTTTTAGATTTGAAAAATTTTGATGTATTTTTTTCTTTAAAGTTGAATTATTTATCAACAACTTTCTTATTTTATTTTAATTTTGAATTTGGTTCTTATAAATAAATTTTGTTACCTAAATATATGACTATTATAAAATCCAACTAACAAAAATTTATTAACTGTTGAATATAGATAACTTTGTTAATATGTTTTTTGTTATTGTTATATATAGGGAATTAAAAATTGAAAAAGATAAAAATATATATTCAATTTATTTATTTTCAAAAGCTTATCAAAATGAAGAATAAGAATAGATAAACATTAAGCATTTATATATTATTAATAAATCAGATAGCTATTATAGATATAGAATTAGATAAGTTTTAAAATAAATATAAAGACCTTATATAATAACTTAAAATGAACAAATAAAAATAGTGATGTTAATAATAAATTAAAAATTTTAGAATTATTAAATATAGATAAATACAGTTAATTATTTTTTTAAAGGTTAATTTTATTTTCTTTATTAAGGTATTCTTGCTGTATGTAATCAAAATTTATATTTAATAATATTTAAATATTGGAGTTTTTAGTTAGTTTTTTATTTCTTATTTTATAAGTAGTTATGCTAATGCTTTATTAAGATTTTAGAATTACTATTGCAATTATATAAATATATCTAACAAATAAGCCTAGCATCATCTAACTACCCTAATAGTATCTAAGTGCAACCTGCTATATTACTTTTAGCAGAGGTAAGCTGCTTGTCTGACTACTTAAAGTCTGTAATAAAAGGGTTTTCCTTCTTTTATGACAAGCTCTCAAATTGTCTTTCTAACTTTCTTTTTAATTCATTTTTATTTTTTTTTTCTTAATTTTTTCTTTCTTTCTTTATCTCTTGCTAACTAGCCTTTCTCTTTTTGCTTAAGTTTTCTCTTTTTTTCTGTTTTTCTTTTTTTACTTTACTTGTTATTTTGCTTTTTTTTTCTATATATTAACCTTTTTACAGTATATTCTTTAGACTTGTTTATAGAAGGTATTCTATACTGTCTCTGCTACTATGTTCATAAACTGTTGTCTTGTTCTTTTACTTAAAAGTTGTGATAATTTGTTTTGAGTTCTTTTAGAATTAGGTTTTTAATTAGTATTTTTCTTGTTTCTATGTTATCTCTTTCTGTTTTTCTAAAAAGTACTATATATAATATATAAGATGAAATCTGAACTTTTTTTTCTTTTTTTAAACTTTTCTATGCTGTTGTAATAGATAATTCTGTATTTTTTTCTACATACTTGTTTGTTCCTTATATAATGCCAAATGTTTCTGTATTTCTTTAGCTCTGCTTTGGCAAATTTGTTATTTTGCTATTGTGTATATATTTGGCCTTCTTTTGTTAAGTTCTTTCAAGATTAAAAGATTGTTTAATACATATTTAATGAAAGCATTTTTTCTTGTATTGCTTCTTTTTAACAAGCAATGCACCTCTTTAGATGACTTTAGCCTTTTTCAAAAGTTTGTACAATTATATATTGTTATTTCTGTTGCTGGTTCTATGTTTTTAATTACTGCTATTTCCTTCTACTCTGCTTTCAATTTGGTGTTTATTATTATTTTATATAGAAGTCTTGCTAATAAGTCTATTTGCTTGTTTTTCTATTTAAGGCAGTACTCTATTTCTCTATAGCTAACTTCTTCTAGAAATATTATTTTATTACTTAATGTTACCTTTTTTACAAGACTATCAGCTTTATTATTTCATTTATTCTTATTATAACTTTTTATTTTGATTCACTTTATCTATATATTTTTGTTATAATTATATCAATTATTTTTAATACCTATAATGTATTTTTTCTCTTAAGAACTTTATTTCTATCTATATATACTAAACCTTTACTAATATTTCTAAATGTTGTATTGTTATTTGTAAATATTTCTAGTTTTTTCTTTTTTGGTATTATTAAAACTGCTACCCAAATTGCTAGCATCTTAGCTGTAGTAAATATAGATTATTTTTTTATCTTTAATGCTATCTTCTCTTCTGATTAATCTTGTGTTTTGCTTATTTGTATCTATCCTATATTTATGTTTTTATTTATTGTTTCTTTTTTGTTTCTTCTATTTGCTGCATCATCTATATATATTGTTTTTTTTTTTTTAAATATTAACGGTGAGGATCTATATATATTGTATATTTGTTCTTATTTCTTAATATATTTCTTCTTAAAATCTCTACTAACTCTTAAATAATGTTGTCTCTTAGCTTTGTTTCTTATTTAATTCTATTTCTAAGCCTTCTAACATTTTAAGTTCTATTAACTTTTGTTCATTTTCTCTCAACTTCTCTGTTTTTGTATATCCTATTGGTTGGTTGATAACTGCCTTAATTATGTCATTATTTCTTTCTATTAGTATATTTGAAACTGTATTTATCTTGTTATTAATTCTTATTTAACATTTACAACTATCTTTTACTGCTTCTTTTTCTCTTATATATTCTTTGTATTTGTTGATTCTGGTTATTAGATAATTCTTTATATCATGCAATTGACTGTGTTCTATTAATAGCTTCTTCTTCTTCTTTTTAACTATTTTTTCTAATTGCCTATTCTCATGTAATATTTATTCTTTTTTTCTTTTATTCTTTGATAGACTTTGCTACTTAATCTTCATTGCCTGTGTATTAAATCTGCTTATTTTCAATTGTTTTTTTTTAATTTTTTTACTTTCAAATTTACTAAGTATTTTTGTTTCTATTATTTTAAACTACTATGCCTTTTTGTCTTTACTTGATTGTTCCTAGTAGCTTTTAATTGTTGTCATGTTATTGGTTTTTTTCTCTTTATATCAAGTAACTAATTTGAATATATTAATCCTGCTTCACTTATTTTGGTTCAACTTCTTTTCTACAGTCATAGTTCTACTAATTTAATTATTCTAGAACTATAACTACTTGCTGTTCATAATTTACTTTCTGTACTTATATTTATTTCTAACTTTTTGTTTTAGCTATTATTAGATAGACTAAATTGTTTTTATAACATGTCTTGTCTTTTGGCAATTTTTTTACTTTTTATATATCTTTTGTTAAGTTTACTCTTTAACAATCCTGTATTATTCTTAGTTTTATTAGCTATCTTAGTTCATTTTTTTGTTTAGTCTTGCTACTAGGCCTTCTATTTGTTTCATTGTTAGTTCTTGTTACAGAGTTTTGCAACTACCAAGATCCTTATGTTCTATTATACAGTTTTCTAATATTCTTGAAAAGTTACTTTTTTGTTTTGCCAAACATATTATTAATTAATATATTTCATTTATTCCTTTTTCTAACATTTTTGTTAATTGTAAAATATAGTTTATTTTGGTATTATTACTATATTGTTTATATATGCAATCTGTCTTATTGGTATTTTCTTATACTTAAGGTTTCTTATTGTCTGGTTTATTATCCATTTTGCTTTTTTCTTTACTAAGACTTTTCACATTCTTTGGTTTAGACAGATTTTTAATAAACAAACTATCTTGTTTTTTGGCTCTTTTATTATTTTGCTTTTTTTAAAAATTATTATTTTTTTTCTTTTTTAACTTTTTCATTTATTACTATCAGCTTTGATTTAGATCTATTTATCTCAATATTATTCATTTTAAAGAACTCTTTTGTTATCTTTAGGGTTTCTAGCAATTGTTCTTTGTTACTCATAATTCATGTTGTATTATTTGTATATATGATTGCTGCTTGGCAGTAGCTTGTAATGTTGTTATAGTGTATTTCTTCTTTAACTTCTTGTTTTACTATATAGCCTAACCTTTTATCTTTTTATATTTTTTCTAATAGCAGATCATAGAAAAGGTGCCATATTAGTAATAATATTATTTCATCTTGATCTATTCTATCATTTGCTATTATTTCTTTTATTAGACCATGCATTGTGATTATTTTAAGCTGTCTTTTATAAAAAAGGTTTAAGATGTACTTTATTGTTATTCTGAGTATTTTGGCTTTTTGTAAGACTAAGTTAAATGCCTTTTTCATATTTTATAGAAGTATCTATATCTTTTTATTCTTTTCTCTTATCTTTTCTATTATTATATTTGAATATATATTGGCTGTTTTGTTAAGTTTCCTATAGGCCTGCATAGTTTGGTTTTTTAAGTATTTCTCTTTTAGTAAATATTTTGCTAAGCCTTTTGTTATTAAATTTGTTACAACTTTTTTAAATATTTTAATTAGTACTATTGGTCAAATATTGTTTAAACTGTATCTTTATTTAATATCTTTTAATATTTGGTATACTTGTACTATTTTCCATTTTATTAATATCTCTTCTATCTCTAAACACAAATTTGCATAGGTTCTGAAAACTTCTTAAGTTTTCCTTCTTGCTTATTTAATTAGAGTATAACTTATTCTTTATATTTCTAAAACTGTTTTTGTCTTGCATTCTCTAATTATTTTATTACATTTTTTTTTCTTAATTTTTTTCTAATTTTCTTATACTATTCTTTTTTAATATAGTCTTGAGATTTATAAAATTTTTTTTCAGCTTTCTAACATTTCTTCTAATTTTGTATTTTTTTTCCTAAACTGTTTTTTATAGTGTTTTACTGTTGCTTCTCTGATTAGTTCTGCTTTTTTCACTAGCCTAGTTTTTTTTTTATTTGTTCAATTACTCTATTAAGTATTATCTTCTTGTATGGCTTGTTCAAAAGGCTATTTATTATTTTTACTTGATCAGTTTTGATCATTTTACATCTTTTGTCTATATTATCTTTTATTTGTCTTCTTTGTTTTTGTTCTTAATTTTTTTTTTTTTGAAGAATTTTCTGCCAGCCTTTTATGTTTTCTATTTAAGCATCAAACTATTATCATTGAATATTTAATAATTTTGTAACAATTTTCTTACCTAGCATCTTGAGTTTTTTATTTCTTCACTTTTATTTGCTTTTGCAACTTTCTGTTTTTTTTTGTCTTTGCATACTTAACTAGTATTTGAAATTCTACAATGATTTTTCCTTGTTGTTAATCTTCTTGATTATGCCTTTTATTTGTTATCATATTGTAGACTGTTTTCTTAAGTATACATTTGTTTGCTACTATTATGATTGCCTCTTTTATCACATTCTATATATTATTAATTTTTTGTATTTTCTTTTTCTCTTCTTATTCATTTTTTTGTATATTTTTAAAACTTCTTTTAACTCTAATCTCTTTTGAGCTTTTGTGCATAATTCTTCTTCTTTTGTCTTGTCATAGAGATATATTGTTTTTGATTGGCTTTTTCTTTTAACTTCTGTCTTGCTACTTTTTACTATTATATGTTTTACTTATATTTTTGCTTTACTATCTTGTAATTACTTTTGGCAATTTCTTCTATGTTTTCAATTTTTGCTCTTTATAAACCTGAGGCTAGTTCTTTTAATACTTATATATAGTTAATTCTTGTTGCTGTTTTTAAATTTGACTATGTATATCTCTGTTTAGTTGGATATATTTTTCTGTATATGTCATAGAAGTCTTGTCTTTTTATCTAACTAAATATTGGCAATCATTTGTAGCTTGCTATTTGTGAGTTCTGCTTATTTAAAAAATTGTCCACTGTGTGATTAAAGTCTTTTATGATCACTATTTGTACTTGTTTATTGTTCTTTGCACAATTTTTACTATTTTTGTTAAATACTTTTTTATTACTTAGTAGCATATAGATCTCTATTACTATTAGCTTTATTTGCTTGAAGTATAATGTGATTTCTATTATATACTTATTTATCTTCTTGATAGCATCTACATGTTTTGTCTATTGTTCTTTTATTAGAATTTCTATACTTAAATCTTTTTTCTTGTCTTCTGCTATACTGCTCTAATATCTGTTATATCTTTTTGTTATTTTGTATACTAGAAATTTTCATTTCTTTCTACAAAATTCATTTTTGTAATTTCTAGTATTGTAATTTCTTTTTCTTTTGCCAGCTGAGCAGGTTTTCAAGTTTTCAACTTTTGGTCTTCAATCTATTAAAATGTTGTGACATGCTAATTTAAATTTTTTTTTTTCTTTTTATTTTTCTTTTAGTTGTTCTTGATTTGTTTTTCTATTTTAGTATTTTTATTTTCTTTTCTGCTTTTTTTTATTTCTAGACAAAGAGATATCTCTTTTTTTCAAAAATTTTTCTTTTATTTTGCAAAAAATCTTTAATCTCTTTATCTGTATTCATAAACTCAACTAGGATGCTTTTAGGAGCAGTTGGCTAGGCCTTTTTCATGCCTAGTTGTGTATTTTTTAATTAATCAATCTGTTTAAAATCTGACCAAAATGTTTTCTATTTGATTTGTCTTCAGCTATATTTGTCTTTTCTGATTGTATCTTTTTTTTCTTTATATTTTCTTTTTATTCTTTATATTTCTTTCTTTTTTTTCTATATTAATTTTTCTATTATCTAACCATTTTATTATGTCTTATATTTGAAGATTATTTTTTATTTCTATATATTTTCTGTTTAAGTCTTGACTGCTTCAGTTCTATATTTTTTCTTTTCTTATATTGGAATTTTTATTCTCTAGAGATCCAAATTTTGTGATAAATTTGTTGATTAAGATGAAGTTAGAATTTAGTACAAAGTGTTATAGATATTTTTATAGATGATAAGTCTGTGACTATAGTAATAATTTCATTGGGTACTAAGCCTGATAGAGTTGAGAAAATTGAAGGTAGGTCTGATATATTATGACTAGACATGCAGTTTAGTTGTTTGATTTGATAATGTAGATTAGTTATAATTTCTGAAGTAGTGTTAAGAGTAGTGATATTAAAAGTATGTTATAATGATTCATTTATAAGATTATTTAATAATTGATCAGATGGGCAAGTTGTCCAATAAAGGTGAGAGCTGGTGTGTT
>CAJVQA010007637.1:0-13655 GCA_910591915.1 Cetraspora pellucida | reverse complement strand
TAATATTTTAAAAGCAGAATTGTACTTTATATAAAATCTCAATTAAATATTCAATAAAGATAGAGGCATGGCCTTACTATTAATATTAAAAAAAAAAAATAACAAATAAAAAAGCTTATATTTGAACATCTAACAGCTTTTAAAAATGTTTTCCAATGACCTTATTTAATTTATAATTTAATGGATATATTTTTAATAATAATGAATAAAGTTTGATAATAGTATTTTTTTTTTAATCCAAGTTAAAAAAAATTATACCAATTAATATTAGAAGATTTTATATGATGTTTTATATAATAATTATATAGTCTATTCATTCATTCTTGATTATTCCATTCAGTAGTTATACATGTTAAATGCTTTAAGTCTTCAATTCTTTATTGAGTTTCAGATAAATTTATATCAAATAAAGTGATTCCATCATATTCTTGTAATGCTTTAGAATCATTTCAAACTTTTTTCTAAATTTTTTGAAATGTATTATCAGCATATTCAACTTCTATTCTATTTTTACAAATAATTTGAATTTTACAAGTATTATTTTGAATAAATTGATGAAAATAACTTTACTTTTTTTATAAAAATGTAAAATACAAGTGATTCTCAATATAAGAAGGTTCTTGGGTCCAACCAAAATCTTTCTTATATCAAGAGTTTCTTATAACAAAAGACTTTTATTATAAGAAAAGTTATATGTTTTAATAAAAACTTTCTTATATCAAATATTTCTAAATATAACTATTTATAAATTAAAATACAATATATATAATTTATTTATATTTATTAATTATTATAGGTTTGATTATCAAGAATAATATCACTAATAAAAATTTAAAATTATTTTATTTATTTATTTATTTACAACTACATATTAATAATCAAAAAATTGAACTGGCCTAAAGATTTTATTATATAGCATAATTGTTATATTTATATAATAGAATAGTTTGACAAATAAAAATTCTGTTATAGAGTTCTTTAAATTATATTTTTTAATTGTTATGAGAATGATACTATAATTGGTTGCCAGTTGATTCACTTAAGTAAACTATCGAATCTTTTTACTATATAGAACATAAGTTTATTATAACTGCTTTAAAAATTTAGCAATTTACTAAACTGTTTAATCTGGTATAAAAGATATTCATTATATCAGTAGTTAACTGTATTTGTTTTAATATGTAATTTAATAGCAAAGTATTAATTTTTTTTATCTATATTAGACAAATATCAAATACTTACTTTTATGTACTACTTGAATGTATACTAGGTTTGTAGTGCAGATTGTCTAAACTACGAATTAGATTTTAAGATTAGGCACAATGTATTATGATCAAGAAAATTTAAATCAAATATCTATTTGTTAAAAATTGCATATTTCTTGAAAATCAGCATAAAAAATTATCTTTAATAATCTAACAAAAAAGGTTCTGTTAGACAATTTTACTATAAACTATTTTTTAACCCTAACTCTAATCCTAACATAAATGAAAGTTAAAGAATTTTTGCTATGTTACAAACCTAGCATATATTCAAGTAGTGCTACTTTTATATATAATAAGTCAACTATTTTTTAGCAAACAAAACTAATTATAGTTAAAACTTTTTAAATGCAACTTCTCTCATAATACATCTTTAACTTCAGGCCTAAGTATATGTCTGGTATATATACCATATAGCACTGCTTATAGTACCCAGGGTCTTATTCAAAACCTTAACTTTTAAAATTGATTAGTACTAGATACTATTCATAGATCCAGTGATTTTATTAGTGGAAAGGAAGGGTATTTTATATGGAAAGATATTATTTTTAGAGGATACTATAAGCAGTACTATTTGGTATTTGTTTCTGTAAATGCAATTTATTTTAATTGTTTTCTAAGTGAATGTTGCTAAAAGCCCAGTTCTAATAAGTTGCACTTAGAGAGGTTGACTATATATATTAATATTACAGAAATATTTCAAGTTTAAAAAACAAATTCTACTTATTCAATCTTTAAATAAGCAAACTTTAAATTTATTTATTTTAAATCGATAAACCAAATTATTATAATTGAAGCATTAAGTTCTCTGTTTTAAATTACTAATTTTGCATATATAAATCTATAGTTATTTGTCTTTTTTTAGCAATGCTATCCCTAACTACATCTTTTTTAAACCTATTTAGTTTTTGAACAAAAGATTCATCTACTTTAAATCTGTTTTCTTGATCAATAAAATGCAAAATATTATTAATGCTTATAATAACTTCCTTATAAGAAATATGAACTTCAGGTTCATTTTTATCATTTTCATTGCAATTACGATTAAGTATAGCAGTAATTATTTTATTATCACTAGGCATTATATCTGTTTTAATACTATGATCAGCCTCAATAAAATTTTCTGCTTGCATTGGGTTAGTTACAGGAAGCTAACTAATCAGAGACTGAATTTCTGTTACAAGATCAGTATGATTTATACTCTATAATTCTTGTGATCTTGGTAAGGTAAGATTAACTAATTCAAAATTCTCTATTAGTTTCTGAGTGGTTGGTAAAGGATCATTCAAAAAAAAATAATTATCTGGAAGAATTCCAGTTTTAATCTAACAATTACAAATTATATTATTGGTAACTTTTTTCTATGCTTCAGCAGAAAGATCAATAGCATCTTTAATATTAAAAATTGAAGTATCTTCACCTATTTCAATTGCTTCTTCATAAGCTGCAATTCGGTTTTTACAAAATAGTTTATAGTAGTGCGCCTTAAAACTTCAAATAATACAAGTGTCACAAGGTTGCAAATATGTTGTTGTATTAGTAGAAAGATAGTATATTTTAATATTAGAAGGAACAAATCCTTCTTCAAGAGTATGTAGTAAAGCTTGATCCATTAATAAAAGAATTTTTCTTTCGGCTTATTTCATTTGTTTATTAAGCATTCGAATATAATAGTTAAAAATTGAAAGCTGCATCTAGGAAAAAGAATTTCAATAGTAATAAACAGGCAATTTTGCCTTATCAATGCATCAAATAGCACAGGGGTTTTGGTATTTATAGATAAAAAGTAAAGGTAATTTATTATCACCAGTACTATTACATGTAATTAGAATTGTAGCACGATCTTTTGCCTTTTTTTTTCCATGAACAGGCCCACTTGCAAGAGTTTTTTCAGATTCTAAGTGCCAATACAAGCCAGTTTTATTATAATTATACATATCTCGTGGATTATAGTTTTTAATAATATCTTTGAGTTTATTACGGTATTGTGGAAGTTTATTTAATGGAGTACTTGCTGCTTCTTCTTGCCTTGTATACTCTTTAATATGAAATCTTTTTTTAAAATTTGCAAGCCACCCTTCAGATTCTCCAAAATTACTAATTTGTAACCTTTTAGCAAACTGAAAAGCTTTACATTGAATAATTGCTTTCATAATTGTTTGGTAATAAGCTTTAGCTTTTGAAATCTATAAACTTAAGACTTTTTCAAGCTGGGGACAGTGTTGTCATATCTACTATGTTCAAGATTTTTTTTGACCATGTCCAACATCCAAATGTCCAAATGTCCAAATGTCCAAGAATGTTCACAGCATATACAAGCTTTAAAAATTAATATATTAATTTATAAAATATATGATTATATATTTTTTATAGTGCTGAATATTTTTATTTAGAAAGTTAAAATAGGTTAACTTAATAAAATTTTGAGCAAATTTAATTTATTTA
This sequence comes from Cetraspora pellucida, assembly GCA_910591915.1. Lineage (NCBI taxonomy): Eukaryota > Fungi > Glomeromycota > Glomeromycetes > Diversisporales > Gigasporaceae > Cetraspora > Cetraspora pellucida. Next base: position 9,948 of record CAJVQA010007637.1, on the reverse strand, counting down.
TTTGTTCAAAAATGTCTAAAAGTGTCCAAACTCATGTTCACAACTGTCCTGTGACAACACTGGCTGGGGGTATTTAGCTGAGCGATCTCGTTTAGACTTTGCTTGTGTTGAATTTGGATCAATTAAAAGCCAGTAATCTTCTTGTTTAAGTATTTTTAAAACTGTTAATTCACCAATTTTAAAATAGTTTGCAAGTAAAAGTTGAGTATATCCACTTTTATACAGGTAACAAAGTTTAGCTTTTTGGACTTTTGTCAATATAATTCACTTAGCCTTTTTAGTTTTAATAGTTTGTCTCTTAACCTTATTGGTGTTTGTCTTATTTAACATTCTTTTTTCAACTCTATTAACTAAAGACCCAACTAACAGCTGGCTATTTGAAGAGTTACTAGTTTCCACCATTTTAACCAAAGACTAATATGTAATTATAAAAACTTAGTAGCAAAAATAACATTGTATAGAACTAGCTTTTATTAAAGTACTGATTTTAAAAAGAAAAAAAATGTAGAATAAGATTTGCTTTTATATGACTAACTTAAGTAATAAGTTGTTATTGCATTTTTATGCATTGTAAGTTATGATGTAATTATTTGCAATCAATTTAATTAGTTAATTGTTTATTTACTGTAATATGTAGGTTATCAATATGACTATTAAAGGTATTATCCAAATGACACTTTTTGTAGTTTCTACTATTTGTTTAGGTATAGTATTCTTTAGTTTTGCTCCTTTCTTCTGTCTTTTTTCTTGAATATTCTTTCTAACAAAATTTTTATTTCTTTTCTTTTTTATGTTAGGATCGAGTATTATTTTCATTATGCTTTTGCTTTTTAAGTCTCTTAGTGGCTTTTTCCTGGGTTCTGACCACTTGTCTTCTTTCTTCTAATCTTTTGCAATATTATTAGCTTAGATAAGTATCTTCTTTATAATTAACCTTTTTGTATTTAATTCTTTCAAGCTTGACACTAATAAGACTTCTTTTGTTTTTTTTGGTTTGTATCTCTTTTTTTCTGTTATTTTATATAGTTGGTAAATGGATCTTATAGTCACCACAAAATGACAAGAGTAATAATAGCATTAAACATAAAAGGGCAGCTCTATTTAAGGTGTGAATAATTTGGCTAATATGTTTACTAAATTCTATACATCATAGTTTTACTTAACTGGGTCTACTACTAACTACAACCCTACAACTTAACAATTAACAACTACTATTATAAGAGTAAATGATCTTTCTAAAAAATTGAAGCTATAAAAGATAAGTTTATTTAATAATTTTGTCAATGCTTTTATATATATTTATAACTGCCATCTAACTTGTCTATTTTTATGTTCTTTTTATTACTTTTTTCACTATTTATCCCTTTATTGATTGTTTTGAAACTATTATAGGATAAGTATCTTATCTTGTTTACCTATTTTAACTCTATTCATATTACTAACATAATGTATTTCACTTTTTTTTTGTTTTTCCTACTATATTCTGTTATTTGATTGTTTTTCATGTTACCATTCTAAAACCTTATCATAGTGCTTCTATTATTCCTGTTTTGATATATACATCCTGTTAATTTTGTTCGATTATAGGGCATATGCATGCATTTGAACTGGTTCTATAATACGATCATTGATTATAGTATTTTTTCACCCATATGCACATATGCAGGTTTTTTTTAAATCAATTTTGTGTTATATATATATATTTGTATTATATGATCTCAAATTTTGATTGGATATACATCATGTGGTTTCTTATATCGTGACTAATTTAATAATAAAGGGGCAGCCTGAACTTTCTTATAGTCTTATATTAAGAGATTCTTAATAAACTTTCTTATATTGAGTGAAATTTATTAAGCTTAAATTGGAGTTAGTCAAAAACTTTCTTATAAGCCAACTTTTTTACATCGAAGGTTTCTTATATCGAGAGTCACTTGTATATATAAAAGTAAAGATACTGTTGTCAGATAAAGCAATATAATTATAAGAAGATAAAATAGAATGTTAAATAAATATTAGATTAAGACAATTGATAAGAAGTTTGGTATATAGTTTTTTAATATATATGACTAGGCTAATGTGTCTTGTATTGATAGGTTTCTATCAAAAATAGGTTTTTAGATATTAAAAAGATGTGGCCTTTTTTTTATTAGTTATATATATAATTAGTTTGAATGCATTAATTGAAAATAGCAGTTATTGTATAAAAAAAGGCAGAGCCAATCTGTTTAAGCATTTTATAACTAATTTCAAATAGGTTATATGCTTTGTTGTTAGAAAATTAGCTAAAAGTTGTAAAAATTATATTTAATGAAAATTTAGCTAGAGCTGAACTGTAATAAGTTGGACTAGTTGTAATCTTGAGTTAGTATTCTTATAACTAGTTAGAATTAAATTTATGAATATTAATAGGTTCATAAGCAGTCCAGTTATTAAAGTATTGTTTAATATATTCTTTAATAAGTTTAAGATTTGTTATAATATTATTTAATGTTTTAATATTGTTAATTTTTACATAATTCTTATAACAGTTATGTATACTATTGATCTTTGCTTTAGAATTAGTTTAAAGTTTAAAACATTAATTGGTAATATGTTGGTTTATCTATTTTTGAATTTGCTTAATGTTTTTTATATTATAATTATATTAAAAAGCTTGTTATTTAGTGTTAGTATTAGTAATTTAGCTTGGTATAAGTTCATAAAAATTGGTTATAGAATGAATATTAAGTTGATATATTAAATTAAGATAAGAGATAGTAAAATTAAGATATATGACTATTAGTATTGTATTTGTTAGAGAAGCTTTTACTTGTCTAATAATACTATTTAGTTGTTTAAGATTTTGATAAAATAAAGTAGATTTAGCAAAAAAATAAATATTAAAAATTACAGAGGATGATATTCCTAGTGTAATAGTTGAGTTGTTATTCTTCAAGTAACAGTTCTAAGATTCAAATTCCATCTACAATAAAATTTGAAAATTAACCTGTATTACAGCAATCTGTCTTTTAATGATCAGTTGAATTTGTGTATTTGTAACCTTAAGTCACACCATTTTGAATAAGAGATTGGGGCATCTATGACAAGAGTAATATTACATATACATAGAGAAATGTTAATAATCAGTATCATATAAGACTTTAGTGCAAACTCATAATAAGACCACCAGATGCAATAAACTAAGGAACTAAAGAGTCAGAAGCCTACTTGGAAATTCCTGAGTAAAGAGGTTGCATGAACTTTTGACAGTATAGTCAGACTGATGGAAGCCTATAAAACACCTCCAAAGAAATAGACAGATAAACCAGATATCACAATATGTAAAGAAGCATATGACCAATCAGGCTGCTAAAATTGCTGAAAAAAAAAATACATAAGTATACCATACCAGGCTATCTGAATTAAAAGTCAGGAGAGTCCTGTTGGTCCTAAGTAGTGATTAGTAAAAGATGATAGAGAAGATGTCGTGATAATAGGTACTGGGGTTTTAGTAAACTTTACAAGGATAGAAATAGTGTAACATAGTAGTTAAACAGGCAACTCCTGTAACTGCAAGTGTTAAGTAACTATAGCATGTTGCATAAAACTAGATCAGCTGTATGTAGGACATAGAAGGTTTTAGTAAGTTTCTTATTAAAGATAAACTAGTTCTAAAGGTTTCAAAAGCATTGAATACTTTGGATAGGTGTAGCCCAGAAGATGTTTCCATGATCATAAGTCAGATTACATATGCAAAGAGTTTAAATAGGCAAGATCTGTAGTTGGCTTGCAGATATGGAACCTAGTGTAAAACCTGTATAGTAATGTATAGGCAGACTACTTAAATTAGGCACCAAAAGTGCACATGTGACTAGTTGTAACCTTCTATGTATGGAAGTTTCTAGAGGCATCCATGTCTAAATACTTAAATAAAAAAATCGATTCCCAAAGGCAGGGACTTTAATGTTAAAAAAAAAAAATATTAAAAATTACAAATTGTAGTTTTTTTGTTAGAAATATATTTAATGACTATATTAATAATACTAGTTTAAATTTTATGCCAAATGGTTTTGAAAGATTTGGAAGTTTAAATAAAGAAAAAAGTTTTGTTTATAATAAGATTAAGAGAAACTTAGTTAGCAAAGATTTTCTATTTCTTTTTGTTTATTGCTTTATAATTAAAGATTCTTTATTGAGTTTGAGTTAAATGTTTATTTTTGTCTATAAAGGTATAAGAAAAAATTTAAAAGAATATAAAAATTTTTGGTATAGTTTATGTATTATTTAAGTAAAATGAATAGAGGTATTTAAGTAAAGAAAGATGAGCTTAGATATAATTAATAGTACTATAATGTCTACTACTATATCAGATATAGAAGAAGCTATTTGTATAATTAGCTAGGTTATAAATGTTATTGTATTGTAGAAATTGTAATAGTTTGTATTTGATAAATGAGAAGATAGAATTGTTAGATAGTACATTAAAGTTACCTAGTATTATAAGTTGAATGTTTTGGTTAGTTGCTTGTTAAATTTATTAAATAATATTATTTTGTATTTGAAGTCTTAGTTGTAAGTTTTTATATAGTAAATATGTAGAATTTGTAGTTATATTTAAAGAAATAATTAATAGTAATAGCATAACCAGAAAAAGTAAAAATATTGTATATATAAGATATAAGTTATTTGTAAATCATAGGTGCAGTTTTTGCTTTAAAACTATTAGTACAAGATTAGAATTAAAAGTAGTATTTTAAGTTGTAAAATTTGATAATAGCATTGTCTTCTGTTATTTTAGTTTTTGTAATACTAATAATGTTTAGATACAATAATTTTTTCAAACTTGCTATTTAGAGTTTTTATTATATCTTTAAACATTATCTCTTTATCTGTATTCAGAGCAAATTTGCTCTGAATTTTGAATTGCTGATAAATTTTTCATATTATCAGAAAATTTTTATAAATATATACCTCTAGTTTTTTGTATTACTAAGTATAAAAACATAATATCGATACTTCTACAAAGCATTTTGGCTGCACAAACTCAAAAAAAGATTTGATAACCTTCTAAAGTTTGATGTCAGACATCAAAAAAATGTAGATTTTAAATAAACCAGATTTTATTTACATCAAATGGCTTTTTTTTTCTTATTGTTTTTTTTTTTTTTTACAGAAATATCAAACATTGCTACAGATAGTAGTATTGTTTTAGATTTATTGTATTTCTTTACATTTGAGCATAACTATTATAAAGAAGAAATAATAGATTATAAACTTGTTGCAACTATTGAAATAGCAGAAGAAAAGTTATTTACAGAACAAGAACATGAAGAACATTCTAATACAGATTTTAAAGATAAACAAACTGACAAAACTAGTAAAAAATCCTATAAAAGAGATGAAAAAAATCAAAGAGACCAGGAAGGTTAGGAAGGTTGGAGAGGCTGAAGAGCAGACATAGAAAAAAGAACCAAAAAAATAGAAAAAATAGGAAGGGTGAGTAGAGAAAAAAAAAAGCAATTAGTATAAAAAATAAATATATAAATGAAAATAAAAATTAGACATTTAATATTCCTAACTTACCAATTTTTGAGGCTATGCAGAATTCTCAAAAATATCATGAAAGTTATACAACATTACCTTATGATATACAACAAGATATTGTTAGTTCATTTACTCTATTTTAGCTGTATTTTACTGATCAACAATTGCAAATTATTGTTGAAAATACAAATAAATATAAGCAATTGAAAGGTCTTAAAGGTGGTTGAGCCTGGAGTCTATTAACTTTGAAGGCATTATAAATTTAGATCACATTAGTTATTTACATAGAGGTTCATAAAGTCTATGCAGTAAAAGATTTATATAATTCAGAAAAAAAAAGCCAATTCATAATATTAAGGAGTTTATGTCTTTGTACAGATTTTAGCAAATAAAAAGATTTCTTCATATTTTAGATCTGACTAAGTCTTAATCTTTCTGGTATTTGAAAGTAGACTTCTTATCATCACATTTTAAAGAAACTTTTAAAAAGTTGTATGTTCCTTATATACAAGTTTTTATAAATAAAATAATTATGTGGTTTGTTAGTCAAAGCATGCATATATTTAAAATAAAAAATAAACTGACACTACAGGATTACAAAATTTTTTCACTCTGTAATGTAGGTTATATATGTTTCTTTTTTTTTAGCTCATAAGTTAATAAAAATTTATAATTAAAATATGTTGAAAACATTAATGAAATGGGATGCATAGTTTGGAATTTAGCAAATCAACTTTCAAAAAAATTTTTTTATATATTTATATGAATAACTATTTTGCAAGTATTTTACTTTTAAGCATTTGTGTAATAATAATCTAGGTGCATGTAGCACAGTTTGTGTTAATTCAAATAAATTTTCTAAAGAACTAAAAATTGAAAAGTCATCTTCTTTAAACTAAGATACTCTTTATGATATAGTTACTAATAATGTGTTAGTTGTATTGTAAGTTGATAATAGTCCAGTGACTATGCTTACAACAATTCATAATATTATTGGTAATGAATCAAAAATTATTTGTAATCAATATTGCCCATATAAGATGAGCACTAATGCAAAAAAAGTACAAGTATTTGGAAATTTGTTAAGAAAAGAATTAGCAATTTTATAATTAATTAATGATTATAATAAGTATATAGGTAGAGTAGATATTGCAGATTAGTTTTGAAATTATTACAATTGTCAATTAATATCTTTTTATACTTGGATCTCTTTATTTTTTTGGTTATTAGATTCTGCTCTTATTAATTGTTATATTCTTTATATTAAAACTACAAATACACATATTACATATAAAGATTTTAAGATTACTTTTATTTAGAACTTGATTAATAATATTTTTAATAATGGAATTAAAAAAATATAAAAATGTTTTAGTTATGAAAGCTTTTTTAAATCATCTCTAAAATAAAAACAAACTGCTCATATTACAAAAAAAATTAAATTATCTTCAACTCAGTTGCTATCTAAAGATTATTTAGTAGAATAGAGGCAGAAAAGAGAATCATATATATATTGTTGCTACTTGGCAAAAAATGATAAAAGTAATAAAAAAGCCAAGTTTGCTGCAATTTCTCAAAGTCAATGTTGGTGTATTAAATATAATGTATCTTTTTTGTTATTCTAAAGCAAGACCAAATTGTTTAGAGTTTTTTTTTTTTTTTTTTTTGTTTTTTTAAACTTAAGCAATCATGCTAGTACTTTATTAAGATTCTTGAAATTACTTTTGCGATTACATAAATTTACCTAACAACTAAGTCTAGCATTACCTGGCCACCTAAGAGGTACCTAATTGCAACCTGCTGCACTACTTTAAGCAAAAGTAGGCCACTTGTCTGACTATTTAAAGTTCATAATAGAATGGTCTTCTCTTTTCTATGACAAGTTCCAACATTGTTTTCCTAGTTTCTTTGTCGATCCTGTCCTTTTTTTCTTTTGCTAGTTTTCTTTCTTCTTCGATCTTTTGCTGACTTGCCTTTCCTTTCTTTTTTGAATCCTTTCTTTTAACTTCCTTTTTCTTTATTTTGGTCGTTATGCCTTCTTTCTTCTCTCATTCATTAATCTTTTCACATCGTATCCTTCAAACCTGTTTATAAAATGTGTTCTATTCTGTCTTTGCTACTCTCTCTATAAACTGCTATCTTGCTTTGGTATTTAGGAGCTATGTTAATTTTTTTTGTGTCTTTTCTGAAATTAGGCCTTTGATTAAAGCTTTTTTTATCTCTATTTTTTTTGCTTCACTTTTTCCAAAAAGTGCTATATATAGTACATATGGCAGAATGCAAGTTTTTTCTTCTTTTTTCAATCCTTTCCAGGCTGTTGTGATGGTCACTTTTTGGATTTGTTTCTAGAGATTTGCTGGTTCTTTGTATAATGCCAAGTGTGACTGTGTTTCTTTAACTTTATCTTGACATACTTGACATTCTGTCTTTGTATATATATCTGATTGTCTTCTGTTAAGTTCTTTTAAGGTTGGGAGTTTATTTATTATACACTTGATAAATGCACATTTTCTTGTACTACTTTTTCTTATTGTACTGTGTATCCCTTTAGTTGCTTTAAGTTTTTTCCAAAGTTGTGTTCAATCATAAATTATGATTTCTGTTTTTAGCTCTAACTTTTTAATTGTATTTGTTTCTTTCCAAATCTTGTATTCATTATTAGTTTGTATAACAGTCTTGCTAAAATGTCAGTTCATCTGTTTTATTACTCTAGGCAGTATTCTATCTTTTTACAACTGACTTTTTCTATTTGTATTATTTTTTTACTTGTTGTTCCCTTTTTTTCAAGACTATTAGCTTTGTTGTTTTATTTGTTCTTGCTATGACTTTTGACTTTCATTAACTCTATTTGTATCTTTTTCATGTTAATAAGATCTATAATCTTCATTATACATATCACATTTTTCTTTTTAAGAATGTTTATTTTATCTATTTGCTCTAAACCTCTACTAATATTCCTTATTGCAGCATTACTGTTTATATATATTACTACTTGTCTTTCTTTTGGTATCGTTAGAATTGCTGTCTATATTGCTACTAATTCTGCAATTGTTGATGTTATCCATCCTTCTAGCCCTAATAATATTTCTTTTTCTGGTTACTCTTGCATCTCATTTGTCTAAATCTATTCTATACTCATGTTCTAAGCTAGTAATTCCTCTTTGGTCTTTGCACTTGTTGCACCATCTGTGTATATAACAAATTTGCTCTTGTCTCTTGTTAAGTTTCTTCTTAGTATCTTTATGATTTCTTGGTTAACATTTTCATCAAGATTTTGTTACTTGATTATCTCTAATTCTAGCTAATTATCATTATAAAATCTATAAATTTTTGCTTATTATCTCTTAACTTTTCTATTTTCACTTTTCCTGTTAATAGTCTAATGCCAACTTGATCTTGTTGTTACTCTTTTCTATTAATGTATCGAGAATTACTTTAATCTTGTTGTTTAATCTTATTCATTGCTGGCAGCTGCCTTTTATCTGTTCTTTTTTTTCTGTACAATTGTTACATTTGCTAATTTCTGTTACTAATTTGTTTTCTTTGTCTTGCATTTGTCAGTGTTCTACTAAAATTTTCTTCTTTTTTTTCTTTACTATCTTCCCTAGCTGCTTGCAGTCTTGTGTATCATAAATTATTCATTCCTTTTTTCTTCTATTTTCTGATATATACTTTCATTCTATCTTTATTGCTTGAGTATTGTATCTGTTCATCTTAAAACATTCTTTGACTTCTCTATTTAGTGTTTTTTTGAGTACTTTTAGCTTTATTTTTTTAAACCATTCAGCTTTCTTGCCTTTGCTTGACTGCTCAAAATAGTTTTTAAACTGTTGTCATGTAATTAGACTTTTACCTTTTGTGTCAAGCAGTTAATTTAAGTATATTAGATCTGTTTTGCTTATTTTAGTTCTATTTTTTTTTTACAAACATGTTTCTAAGAGCTCTGCTATTCTGAAATCATGTTTAAAGTTTCTTCATAAGTTACTTTTAGTTCTTATATTTATTTCTCATTTTCTTGCTTTTATTATCATTAAACATGTTAGGTTATTCTTTCAATATCGAATATTAGCTGGCATCTCTTTCAGTTTCCAAATGTCTTCTGTCAGGCCTGCTCTTTGACAGCTTTGTATTATTCTTAGCTTCATTAGCTGTCCTAAGTTATCTTGTTTGTTTAATATTCCTAGCAAATTACTTACTTGCTTTATTACTAGCTCTTGTTGTAATGTTCTACATTCACCAAAATCTTTATATTCTATTATACAATTTTTGAATGTTCTTTGTAAATTGCTCTTTTGCTTTGCCAGACAAATCATTAGTTGATGTATTTTATATATTCCTTTTTTTGAAATCTTCATTAGCTGAAGCATGTAGCTTAGTTTTAGGATTATTACTATATTGTTTATATATATAATCTGGCTCATT
>CAJVQA010007636.1:0-13656 GCA_910591915.1 Cetraspora pellucida | reverse complement strand
TCATCTATAGTCTGAGTCTCATTCTTGTAAAAAATTTGTAAATTGGCTCTGGCTTGTGTCAACTCATGTAGTTGCCCATAACAAATTATTAATAAAGATAAAGGCAAAACCTCATCTTAATACCAAAAAAAAAATAAAATAAAAAAAAATAAATTTATAATTATAATTATTTTTATCAATTATATTTATAACATAAAATTATATAAAAAAAATTTAAACCAAATTTACAAATTAGTAATTAACTATTTTAGTAATATTATCAAAACAGTTAATTACAAATTTAGTTATATTTAAAAAATAAAAAAGAAATTATCTAATTAATAATTGTCTAAAAAAAATTTAAGCAAATAATATGCACTAATTAAGATTGATAAGAATGATTTAAGGTTTTGTTTATCATTAATTTAAATTTTTGTAACTTAACTTTAAAGAAAATTATAAATTTAATTTATAACCAATTGAAATTATAAATTAATAAATAAATTCTTTTATAAAAAAAGTGTTTATTTCAATAAGATTTAGTATTTTTAACTAAAAAAATACTGAAAAATACAAAACTAATATTTATTTTAGAAACAATTACTAAATACCCTTATTTGATTTTTAAAAAAAAAGAAACTGATAAATTTGTCAGTCTTAAAAAATACAAAAAAAAGAAGAAATGTCATAAACATGATAAGAAAGAATATAATTAAAAAATTAAAAAGATTGAAAAAGCATCTCTTTACATTATCTATAATCTATAAAAAATTATTGTCAAAAAAGATAATAACATCAAGAAATTACAAAATTTATTAATAAAAAGAATATTTTTTTAAATGAGTTGCTTGAGGAGCTCAGATGGTATAAAGGTTTCTATAGCTTAAGCTTCAGATATACCAAATAAGCCTTTAATAACAGAACCAATAAAGTTAACATTAATGAAATTAATAAAATTGATAAAGCTAATGAAACTTAAGTTTATAAAAATAATATTTCAGAAAATAACAAAGAAGTTTTTCAAAGATAATGAAGATGAATATGATTTCAATTCAATTTATATAAATTATAAAAATCCTGTAACTATTATTTCAAATGATAAAAATAAATATGATCCTTATAAATTTTTTAAAAATGATAAAAATAAATAAAATTCTAATGAGCTTCTTGATTTTTAAAGTTTTTGTTTCTAAAAATAGTTTTCTAATAATAATTTATTTTTAATTTGTATCTTTTAATTTTATAAATAGAATAAATGTATATGTCATATACTGTGATATGCTTATATATTGCATATATTTATAAATTATAATTTAATAACTAAAATAAACTAGTTTTTTGTTTAGTTATGGTTAGAGTTAGGATTATGTAGAATTAGATGCAATAAACAGAAAGAATTTATAGTAAAATTTTCAAGAAATTTTTTTTGTTAGAGTACAAAAGATAGATTTATATATGAAAATTTGAGTTATAAGTGACTTTTGTCAAAATAAAAATTTATTTGAATCTTTTTGATTGTGCTACATTATACTTGATATAGAAATTTGATTGGCTAATCATTAATATGCAATGTATAAGTACATCATAGAGTTGTAACATCTAATTAAGTTCTTATAAATAAATATCATATTTAAAAAAATATATAAAGAGCTTCACTTTCACCTTGGTGATTTTTTAAAAAAAAAAGTTTAATCAAAGATTTTTACATATTATATTTATTGTTTACTATTGCATTCCATGTTTGAAACATTTTAAATATAAAAAAAATGTTTCTAAAAAAGAAAAACAAGAAAGAAAAAAGAATACATATATACTAAAGAAGTTTCTACATGTAGTAAATATCAAAAACAACATTAGAAATATAAATTAAAATTATATACAGAGTGTTATAAATTGAATATGTATAATAATATTGTTTTGTAATGCATATAAAAAAGATAATATTAAATGTAAACACAGTTTCAAAAACACAACAAGAATTTGATTTGTTAAAAAAAAAGGGTTTAACATTTAGCTTTGGTTAATATAAAGCTATAGAATCTGAAAAATTTTATGAATAAGCATATTTTCAATTTGATAAGCATCAAACTATAACTAGTATAAAAGATTTATTTGGTTATAGAAATATGAATTTTCCAAAATATCCTAATGAAGATTCAGATTAGAATTAAGATTATAGCCAAAAATATAGAATAGATATAAGAATTCTAAATATAAGAAGAAATATCAATATAATTTTCAAAAAAAAGAAGATTTATGATATATATGATAAAAACTGTATTGATAAATATATACTTGCAAGATAGAAAGCAACAGAATTAACAAATAAAGAAAATATATTTTTTGTTTTTAGTAATTATCATTATTTCACAACTTTGAATAAGTTAAAAGAATGTAATAAAATTAAGGAAAAAAGATTAGAAGATATTAAGAAAATCAATTTTATTATTAAAAATAATCTGATAAAGAAAAATATCATAAAGAATAAAAAAGACTTATTACTAAGAAGTTAGTTAAGATTTATTAAAAATTTAATACATTTATTAAACTCAAAAAACAACAATATAAAAAACATTTAAAAAAGTTTTAAAGACCTTATACATTCTATTTATATAGAATTGAAGAAGCAGGAAAATCTAATTTAATTCAAAAACTGTTCAGAGATGAACTTTATTTAAAAAAAAGAAAACAACAAAATGAATCTAATTGGTATAATATTTATTTATTGTATATATTAAATATACTATAATTATATTAATTTGTTTTTTTTTTAGATGAGATAATTATAATAAATACAGTATTATGTTTCTAAATAAATAATAAATAATTATTTTATTAAACAAATAATTTATATTTTTAATACATATATTTTATTTTTTTTAATATATATGTATTTCTCTTGAAGTGATGTTGTCAAGTATTTGAATAATACAAAAGAAGTTAAAATAAAAAGAAAAGAATTTATACTATTTTTTGCAAAATATATGTTTATGACTTCATATAAATCATTGCAAAAAGCATTTAATTTTGATAATAGATTAATTGCTGATGATAGTGTTTAAAGAAACTAGACACAATTTAAATAAAGATTAGATTTTATAATAGAATTTACAAGAAACTAGAAAGCTGGAACAATCCAAATTTATTTTTATAAAAGTTTTGAAAAAGATTTTAAAATATAATCTAAAATACTAAATTTGATAAAGATGACCTTTCAGATAAACAAATTATAAAAAAAATTAAGACTAATAGATTCAAAAACAGAGAAATTATCTTTAAAGATAAAGAAGTTTTCTAACAACAAATTTTCTTGAATATAAAAAAAATTATTTATAAAATTATCCAAAATGTAAAGCCTTATATAAATATAAACAAGATATAAAAATGCAAACTAATAATGTTGTTAAAGTAGAAGATTTTGATGAAAATATGTTTGAATATCATTTCAATGATTTAAATTATACTAAAGAAAAGAAATTGAGAAACTGAGCTAATAGTAAAAGAAAATTAACTAAACAAATAAAAGAATTAGTTAAAAAAATTAAATTGTAAATTTTTTTTATTTGTATTTCAATAAATAAATATTTATAAATAAAATTATCAAATATTTAAAATAAATAAAATTAATAAATTACAAAATAGCTATTTCTGTTATTAGTTTTCTTATCATGTTCTTATTTAAATTGAACTGCTAAATGCTTTGCTTATTTACTAGTTTTATTTTTAGTAATATAAAAATCTTTAAATTTGTGTTTATTATTTTTGAGCCAATTAAATTTCTAATGATTATTAGATTTATCAAAATTAATTCTATTATATCTAAAAGTATTATTTTCATATAATCTATAATTAAGCATATTTTTTTGTTATGTTGTTTTTTGTAAATTGTGTATTCATAATTATTATATTCTTTACAATTTATGTTATTAATTATCTTCTATTTAGAAAAGTTTTAAAATTTTTTCTTTATTTTCATACAAATATAAAATGTATTTTTATTTTTCTTCTTATAACAATAAAAAGTATAATTTTGTAAAAAATAAAAATTCTTAATATTAATAAAAAATATAATATCTGGTCTTTGTGTTTTAACTTGATAATACAATTTGTAATTAATTAAAACAGTATAATATTCATTTAATTTCAATTTTGGTTTGTCAAAATTTGTGACTTTGATTCAGTCTATTGTGTGTTTAAAGTTTTCAAATTTCTTTGACTAGTTTGACATTTTTTATTTAATAAAAATAAAATATAAAGCATTTATATAATATTTTTTTAAACAAAAAATTATGAGATTTTATTTACTCAAAAATGTACTATGATAAGTAATTTTATAGTACTAATAAAATTTGTTCAATATAATTAAAAGTGATAAAATTTCTATTTTTATTGATATTAGTTAAAACTTATCAAATAACAATATTTTTTTTCTTAAAAAATATATACAAATTTTTTTATTAAAGAATTATCAATTAAATTCATCTCCAAATTAATTATCTTGCTTCTAAACCTAGTTTATACTTCTAACTAAAGTTGTAAATAATGTTTTGCTTTATTAGTATATTAAATTTCAGATTTTTTGCATTTATACATATTTATTGAAAGATTAATAATTTTTATTTTAATTTTGTAGATAAATTTGTATTTTTGATGAAAACCAAAATTAATTAAACTTATTATTTTTATTCTTATTCTAAATCATTTAAGAGTTATTAATATAATTTATAAAGTATATTTATAAGATTTTTTACTAAAAATTTTAGCCAATTTCTTTTAAAACTTATTAATTTATCTCATTTTTTTTTGGTTTAAACCTATTAGTAAAAATTTTTTTTTTATTGTTTACAAGAAACATTTTTATTAATTTGAGTACTTCTTTCAAATACAATATAGTTTATAATAATAATAAGACTAGTATAGATAATATTCTAAAGTTTACATACTAAATTTCAATTCAAATAAATGAATATTCATTAAATTAAGTTATTTTTTGATGAAGTATTTTTTATTTCATCTTTGCAGATTGTTTCTTCTAAAATTATTATTACTATTGAAATTGTGTTTTGATAAAGATTTTATTTTGTAATTTGATCTTATGACATTAACAAAAAATATATATCTCATTAAAAAATATATAGTTTTATATGATTTTATTTATTTTTTTAATAAATTTTTAGTAAATTATATTTTAATAACTAATAAATTTTTGGAGGATAGTAATCTAGTGAAGTGGATAGGTTATCAACTCCCAAGTGGTAGGTTTAGAGTTCAAATTCCAGTAATAGTGAAAATTTGCAATTTTTTTTGTATTACTGTTAACTGTCTTCTGTAATTAGTTAGGATTAGATACCTGTAACCTGTATCATACTAGCATAACTAAAAGGTCTAAGTATTCATATAACATTGTATAAAGGAACACAAACTAATACTGGGCAGTGTGAATCCAAGATAAGTTCTTACACTGTATAAATCACAAGAACCAAATAGAAAGATGGAAGCCTACTTGAAAGACCTAAGTAAAAAGATAACCTGAACTTTCGATAATGTTACTGTGAAGACTAGACTTATGAAACAAAGCTAAAACTTGTGAAACTGAGCAAATATGCTGGGCTTTGAGAAGGAACTAAATGAACCAACCAAACTGCCAGAATTTCTAGATTTCAGAAGAAAAAAGTATATGCTAGCAAACATGTAAACCAGAAATATATAGTTATAATTTACCTTTTTGGACTATTTGGAATAGCAGCTTGATGAAACTTGAATTGAATACCAAAGTAGTAAGAATATATTGTGAAGTCAGTACTAGGATTAGAGTGAACTCTACAACATCAAGAAATTTTTTAAAGTGATATATATTATTAGTAATCTCTAGATTACTAATTATATATAGCATTTTTGCTAAGTATTATTGTTAGTAATTAATAATAATATATAACAAAATTTAATAAATTTTATACAAATCAGTACTTATTAATAGTGATTATAATTATTTATAATTATTATATATTGATAATTGTTATATATCACTAATGATATATATTGATATATAATAATTAATCAATATGTATTGATTATTTTTTATTTTTTATTTTTTTTTATCTTTACCTCTCTTTGCTATCTTGAAGGTTCTTAGACACTTTTAGATTCTGTTACATTTCTTAAAGACCAGAGTTATCATTCTGTGAAAATCATCAAATGGTGTGTAGCTCTATATATTAATTATTTTTAATCAATATATATTTGTTTAAAAATTTTGCTAATGAAGAGCATAGCAGTTTAATAGTATATCCTAACTGCAAGTATTGGTCTTGGCTATAGTGATACAGAGTTAGCTATAAGAATAAGATACAGAAAATTCTGAAAAGTTTAGTATAAGGTCAAAGGTTTCAAAAAATTGCTTTAAAGACTTAGTAGTTATAGTATATTTTTATTAGCATCAGCTAAGGTTGTTGGTAGACAGAGGTAGATAGGTGAATACAGAAACTAAAATAGTTAAATAGAAAATCTACAAGCAGATTCCAGGTATGGCAGCTAGTATAGAACCTTCAGACAGACTACTTAAATTAGACAATAACTAAAGTTGTATAAGTAACTAGTTTGTATACTTGTTTTATAATTGCTTTTGCAGTTGTAATGCAACTATTAGCCAAATATATTATTAATAAAATTTTGGATTACAAGTACTTATTTTAATATTTAAAAAAAAAAAATAACTAATAAATTTTTTAAAAATTTTAAAAAATATTAAAAAAAAGATTATTTTTGTTTATTTTTTTTAAAAAAATAATATGTTATTAGTCTTACAAAGTTGTAAGTAGAGTTTGGAACCAGATTTGATTTTTGGATTTAAATCTGATTTCCTTCAGATCTGATTTAAATCCAGATTCAAAAGTGATTAAACCAAATCCATAATAGTAATTATTGCCAATATTATTATTAATTTTTATTTTTGGAAATAAATAATATCAATATTACGATTAACATTAAATCTCTTTAATTATTAGGCTTTACACCTTTACAGAAACTAAGGTTTATATAGAAGACAATCAATTTTAACTTATGATTGAGCTTTACTATCTGTTAAATATTTTTAGTTTTCTGTGAGAACTAAGGTTATATAGGAAGCAATAAACTAATTATTGAACTTGTACCTTGAAGTACTTCACAGAAGTTAAAGTTTATATAGAAAGCAATTAATTTTTAACTTATTGTTAAACTTTACGCTCTTACAATATTTCATAAAACTTAAGAACTAAAATTCATACAGAAAGCAATCATTTTAGTTAGTTATGCTGAAGTTCATATTAAAAAATAGTCAACCAGTTCTTAGCTTTACGTAGGTTCTTATACTCTTATAATGACCTGTAACATATAATTAGATCACTGTAAAAACTAATATTTGTATGGAAAAATAATTGTTCAACTTATTTATTTTTTTACGATATTATTTCTTACAAAAAGCAAAGAAAGTTTATTAAATAACCACCAATAAAGTTTTGTGATTTTAATTATATAAATAATGTAGCAAATGAACAAGTATGATTGTATGCAAAATAGCTTCCCCATTCACTTCTTTTTCAGACCTTAATATTACAAACTAGATTCTTCTATTTTTGAAGCTAAAACCTCAGTATCAGCAAGTTTGAATCCTATAAAAAGTTACAAAAAACATAAAGGCAAAAGTAACTAAAGTAATAGAATTAATAAAAGTCATACCTCTTTTTTTTCTAGAGATCCTAATAACAATGATATAGCTTATTGTATGATATATAAAAACCTTGATGGTAAAAATAAGAAACCTCATCCCTATAGTCATAAAGAAGGTATGACTACAAACATAGCCACTAATTTATGGGAAAAACACAGTATAACAAAACAAAATTTTAGAACATATTTAGATACGAATAATGAAATAAGAAATTATATATTTAATGCTACCATATCATCATGAAATAACTCTCCAGGGTGTTATTTTATGATGATACAGTATCTAATTTTTTTTTATTATAGTAATAATAACAATAGGCCTTTTTAAATTAGTTAAAAGAAAGTCAAACATTTTTACCTCAGTGCAGTAAAACTAGGCAACAAGAATTGTTATGCCTTTTAGTTAAATTTATAGTAAAATTTGTACTGCCTTTATATGTCCTTCAAGATAAGGATTTTTGTGAATTTGTTCATAATTGCGAGCCTGGATTTCGTATTCCATGTGATAAAACAGCCAAAAAAATTAATTTATGAAGCATATTCATAGAGCACAGATCAATTACATAACCTGATTTCTAATACGTGTAACTTGATTCACTTTACAACTGACCTTTGGACAGCT
Organism: Cetraspora pellucida; assembly: GCA_910591915.1. Taxonomy (NCBI): domain Eukaryota; kingdom Fungi; phylum Glomeromycota; class Glomeromycetes; order Diversisporales; family Gigasporaceae; genus Cetraspora; species Cetraspora pellucida. Next base: position 5,348 of record CAJVQA010007636.1, on the reverse strand, counting down.
AAGAGCAATTACAGATATATTGGAGTAACAGCTACTTGACTTAGTTCAGATTTTAAATTTTATGAGGTTTTACTTACTTGCAATGTTCTAGATCATCCACATACTGGCGAAATTGTTAGTGAAGAATTGTACTGTGTTATTCAGCAGTGGAACCTTACTGACAAAATTCTTACTATTATCACAGATAATGGAGCAAACATAGTAAAATCAGTTCATCTTCTTAAGAATTCTTTGTCATTTGTAGAAAGACAACCTTGTGCAGCTCACACCTTGCAGTTGTCTGTATATAAAGATTTAAAGCAATGTAAAAACATACATAGGCGTATCAAAATTTTACCATTATTTTTTAAATCACCAAAGCAGGCACAATGATTAAGAGAAGCATAATGTAAAAGTAATATAATTAAAAATAATGAAAATATTACAACACAAATAAGTTCTTTAGATGTATTACTTGATACCAAAACTTGATGGAATTTTATTTTTATTGCATGGAAACGACTTCTTGAATTACATAATTCAATATGTTTAGTTTCGGCATCATTGCTAGCAAAGCTTGATCATACATCTTAGTTAGAAGGAGAAAAGTTAGAAAAGTTATGTTTAACAGTTGAAGAAAAGTTGTAAGTATAAAAAAAACTTATATGTAATAGTTTTCTGGTTGAGGTTGTGGTGTAAATATGTTATATATATAAGATGGTGAATACTCATTATCTTATATATTGTACATACATATATACATAGTCCCTGGGCATATTATATTTTACATCATATGGGTGAAAATTTTTAATAAAATATTATTATTGATAAGTAACTGATAATTAACTCATAATTAACTTATAAGCAATTCATAAGCAATTCATAAGCAATTTTATAATAACAGGCAAATAATTGCTCAAACTCCATTTGATTTCATTACTTAATTCAACTACTATAAAGTGCTAACTGATATATTTAGATATTTACAATATCTTGAGATGTATTGCCACATGTTTTTCATTCAACTTTGCTAGTCTTTAATGTTTGCACCAGCTAGATATTTCTCAAAAGTTTAAAATGCTATTCTTCAAAATAGTATTCACACATAAGTTGAATTCATATCTACAGAATACCCCCAGGTACAACTCATAAGGGATCTATTATATAGTAATTTACAATAATCACAGAATTGAAGATTTTTGCCTATATATTATAATTTATATAGCTTCGTGCTTGGCATTATATTATCATTATGATTCACTACAACTCTCGATCAAAAAAAATCAACTCAAATATTAAAATGAATCATTAATTCTGAATTTAAGAAATCGTTCTTAAAGCTTATAACTTATTTTTAATTTATTATTAAATTTTTTATCTTTATTTTACTTTTCTTTTTTATCTTTTATTTTTTTATTTTATTTATTTTTACTTTGTTAGTCGATTAAAGGTTTTATTTATTTTTACTTTGTTAGTCGATTAAAGGTTTTATTTAAAGTTCTCATGATCTTTTATATATTAAATTTATATTTATTATTATTATTACAAATTATCTTTTATTTATTTATTATATTACATAATCTTTAATTAAAAATATTTTTTTACATTATATTATATATGTTATTTATATCGTTTATTATTTTTTTCAATTCAAAACTAATTTTCATTAAATTTATTTATATATATTAGATTCGTTAAAGAAATGATCAAATTGCTAAAACCATTTGAAACAATAATATAGTAATTATTAGGTGCCTCATATTCAACATTAAATATGGTCCATCTATATATATACACATTAAAACAAATGTTTGCTCTAAGAATTGAAGATGATGAAACTGTTGATAGCTATCTAGACTTAATTTATAAGCCCTTAATATCAGATAATGACTTGGAAAATATTGAAGATAATAGTGATGATTCAAGTTCTACAAGCAACCATAATGACATTCCAACTGCAGAAAATCGACAACATTTGCAACATGCATATCAACAATTTAAATGACAAGTAAAAAGTACACATAGCCATAGTCTTGGTCAAGGTAATGTTACAAATGGTAGTCAAAAAATCACAGCTAATTAATTAGGCTTGATGTTGTAAAAAGGGATGATTTTGATAAAAAAAATCATATGCACAAAAAATTATCTTATGAACTATCTATTAGAATCACATGTTTTGGGTACATCTAATTTGTTTCATTATAACAAATTAAGTTATTTTTTTTGTCAAATTTATCTCTTTTCTCCAACTAGTGTTGTTTGCTGCAAATATGAATTTCGACTTTTTTATAGCACAACTAGGGTTGCAACTTATTGTCACAATAGGCGTAACTATCTTAATCTAATAAGTGATGACTTATTTTGTAATAATTACAATATAAATAGGCTGTAAATTTCAAGTTACAACTTTGCAGCAGCCAACTCTATCTCCAACTAAATAATTTTTCAATTAATTAGTTAACTAATTGATTTTTTAACCTTTGATTGTAATACTAGGTCGGGGTCAGAGTCATGGTCATAGGCTCATATCTAATCAAGATAAAAATGAAAATGCTAATCATGTTGAATACTTACTACCAGCCAGTACAGAAAATCTTATATAAAAAGTTCATGTTGCTATATATTTTTCTTTAGACAAATTATGGAAGATGCCCAATGAAAGTTCTTTAGTTGCATTGATATTAGACCCTAAAATGAAAAACTTTCTGTTTATGAATAGATCTGAATGTACACAGCAAAGATTACAGGCTGAATTCCTTTTAAGAAATTTATATACTCAACTAAAACAAGATCAAGTAAATAAAAATCTTAAGGTGTCAACTTCAATAATGAATCTGGTCGACAGTACTGAAGACATATTTTCGAGAATGTGGGCTAATAATCAATCACAAATGAAAGATAAAGTCTTCCATTATTTACTTTATTCTGAAGAACCAAAAAGTGTTGATCCTTTAGCTTGGTGGCAGGATTATCAAACAAGTTATTCTATTTTATCGCAACTAGCTCATAAATACCTTTCAATTCCCACTATATTAGTTCCTAGTGAAAGACTTTTTTTTGATGCTAGAAACAATATTTCAGCTAAAAGAACTTGATTAGCATCTAATTTAGTTGATTGTATCCTATTTTTAAAATGGAATAATACATACTTTTCTATGTTTTTGCTCTTGAAGAATAATGAATAATTGTTTTTTTTTTTTTTTAGTTTATCATTATCTTTCTAATTAATTTTTTTATATAAGCAGAAACAGTCTAAAATATAATAGACAATTCCATACTATTGAAACTAGTTCTAACTAAGACATGGTTTCAAACTATGAAAAGATTTTTAAATCAAGACTTTACTGTAAGGAAGATATACAATCAATCATATAATCTGTTTGTTTTTCTTAAATAAAAGATACCAATTATTTGAAAATGCTTTTAAAACTTTGGTACTTACTCATTACTCTGCAAAAGAATCCAATATACTGAAAACAGCTAGATTATGCATGTACATACTCATTTTATCTTTTTGATTCTGCTGATTCCAAATTTTCAATTTGAAAAACTATTTAAAATAATAAAATATATATATAATAAGATATTAATCATTTTTAAGAGCTAAAAGCAATTAACTTAAATAAACTTGGGTAAATTTGTTCCAATCTGTCCGAACTTCATTACAACTACAAGTTTAAAATGTAATTAGTAGATATATAGTAAAGAATGTTTAATTCTTAAAAAATAAAATGTACAAAATGAAATGTCTAAAAAATTTCATGTTAAGATTACCTGTTATTTTTGTAAAAACCTTAAACATCATAACTTATAATTACTATGTACAAGAAAGTCTACGACAAAGTAGCAAATTCTCGTGGTGTTACACTTATGCAAGCTTATGCAGGCACAACCTAGACACAACCGTATATAATCAAATAAATTCAGATTAAAATCCAATGCATATTTTTATTAATTAAATTTAATACAAATCGAAAAATGAAATCCGGTTCCAAACTCTAGTTGTAAAGTATCTAATTTTGCTACTTAAAAGCTAAATATTATAAAATTTTAATAAAGAACATATTTGTGAACACTGTAATAAAATTTACTAAAAACTAGCAAGCTGTAGTAATTTTAAATACATGAATACTACATAAAAGTTCTTTTATTTAAAGAAAAATAAAATAAATAAATATAAACAAAAATAAGAAATAAATATATAAAAGTGGAATTTAAATTCAATAGCCTTCTAGGCACTATAAGGTACAACAATAAGACCAGGTTTTAAACTAATTCTACTGTTTAGTCTGTGCAGATTAGGCATAACAAAATATTTACTTTGTATAAGAATTGTTAGACTTTAAAACTTAAGCTAATATTTGTCAAATAACTAATTAAGAAAACCAGCTGTTCACTTTATATTATTACAAAAAAAAAGAAAAAAATAAAATTAATAATATAAAGCTAGTATTTACCAAATAACTAATTAAGAAAACTAGCTTTTTATTTTATATTATTATAAAAAACAAAAAAGAAAAATAAAAAAAATAAAGATAAAATATAAAGAAAAATAAAATAAAAAATAAAATAAAGAACAGTTTTTATAAATAATATTCAAAGAATAATAGTTAAAAGTTATTTTATTAAAGAGTTGTTGGTTAAAGAATTATTACAAAAAGCTTTTTATATATATAAAAGTAGAACTTCCAAGAACTGTCTTTTTAGAAGAGCAAAAAGCTGTTCTTTTTATAGCTTTTAATCTAATAATAATTGGTTTTAGAGCTACTATGTATTGTAGCATTATTCTGGACCATATAAACATTCAAAATGTAGCAGAAATTAAGACATTCTATATGCATTTCACTAATAATGCTTGTGCATAAATAATAAACCAATCTTATATCTTTCTATTTTTACTAATGCTTGGCCCTTCATTGTACAATAACTTATATATTAATTAAAAATAAAACAAATATTATTGTGTAGCTCATATATTTATTTACAAACTTTCTATGATCATTTAGTATTCAGAAGCCTTCTTACAGATGTTGCTCTAAGCACAACTAAAAATAACTATAGTAGTATATAGAAACTATATAATAACATTATAATAAATATTGTATTATAATTAATAAATATTAATTAACTATAATTAAATTAATAGGGGTGTGGCGACCTAGTGAAGTGGTCAGGTTGTTAACCCTCCAAGTGGTAGATTGAGTGTTCAAATCCCATCGACAGTGAAAATTTGGATAATTACCTATGTAATATTTGTATTACGGCAACTGTTACTAACGGTTGGGTTAGGATACCTGTAATGGCGGTCACACTAGCATGACTGGCAGGTCATGGGACATCTGTGCAATGTTGGAGTTACACAGAGGAAT
>CAJVQA010007635.1:0-13656 GCA_910591915.1 Cetraspora pellucida | reverse complement strand
AAGTAGTCCGCCTGCACAGCAGGTTCTACACTAGCTGCCATACCTGCAATCTACTAGAAGATTACCTATTTTAAACACTCTGATCCCTATACTTACACCAACAAATAGTGCACAAGTTTCTGTACACCTAAGTGCCATCTAATTTAATCATGACCTTCTTGTCTGTACATCTGTCAAGCCATTACATATTTCAGAGTATGTCATCTGACTGTAGGGCTCCAAGAGGCCCTTCTGCTAACTAACTACCTACATTTAGTATCTTGTTAACAGGGCTTGCCCTTGCAGAGTTCACCCAGACCCCAGCACTGACTTCACAGCATATTCCTAGTACTTTAGTATACCCCTGTTTTTGACCTCAGACTCTCAATCCAGATAGTTCGGTAGAACTGTGACCTGTCCCTGGTACCTCAGAGTCTGTTCCCCAAGGTTTTTTTCCTTCAGTTCGTCTTTTGGCAACCTGGTTGGTGGTACCCCTCACTCGAGGTTCTTGCCTGTCCGATTCCTTCTACATTGGTATCTATTGTTATTAAATTTCAAAAATAAAAATATATTATAAAATTTTAAATGAAAATATTATTATAAATATTTGTAATTAAAAAGGCATTTAGAAAGAATGTGGCAACTTAGTGAAATAGATAAGTTGTCAACTCCCCAAGTGGTAGGTTGGAAGTTCAAAACCTACCAATAGCAAAAATTTGGAAAACCACCTATGTTACATTAGTGTATACGGGTATCTGTGCAATGCTAGAGTTATACAGAAGAATACAAACTGGCATTAGGTGGTGCAAACACAAGATAAGTCCTTAAAATCAGTAATATGACAATGGCATTCTGTCAATTAGTTGGGATCAGTACCTGTAATATGGTCGCATCAGATAACTGGCAGGTCATAAGGCATCTGTAGTCTTGTAAATCTGTGAACTGGAAAAACTGGTGCCCACTTGAGAAGACCCGTATAGAGAGGTAACACAGATCTTCGACAGTACTACTGTGAAGACTAGATCTAGGAAATAGATACCAATGTGGAAAAAATCAGACAAGCAAAAACCTTGAATAAGAGATACCACCAACCAGGTCACTAGAAGTCTCGAACCAGAGGAAAAAAACCTTAGGGGCAGATTCTGGAGTACTAGGGACAGGTCATAATCCTACTGGACTATCTGGATTGGAAGTCTGAAGTCAGAAACAGGTGTATACTAAAGTACTAAAAATATGTTATGAAGTTAGTGCTGGGGTCTCAGTGAACTTTGCAAGTGTGAGCCCTGTTTACAAGATACTAAATGTAGGTAGTTAGTTAGCAGAAGGGCCTCTTGGAGCCCTACAAGTCAGATGACATACTCTGAAATATGTAATGGCTTGATGAATGTACAGACAGGAAAGTTATGGTTAGGTTAGATAGTACTTAGATGTACAGGAACTTGTGCACTATTTGTCAGTATAAGTATAGGGATCAGAGTGTTTAAATAGGTAATCTCCTAGTAGATTGCAGGTATGGCAGCTAGTGTAGAACCTGCTGTGCAGGCAGACTACTTAAATTAGACAACCAAAAGTTGTATGTGTGGCTAGTTGTATACTTACCCTGTACAAGTTATGTAATCATAATTAAAATACAATAAAGGCAATAGCTGCTAATAACTACAGCCTTAAAAAAAAAAAAAAAAAAAAAAAGGCATTTAGAACTTTTATAAGAGTATTAACTGTTTTGAGCTTTATCTTTTTATCTCAGATTGTCTTTATATAATAATAATATGAACAATTATATTAAGTAAGGCTTTAGCATTATAAAAGATATTATTTTTACAAAGATACAAGCTTATAATCTAGTACAAATATTTTAATTTATAACAAATAGTATAAAAAGATTTTTAAGAGAAGGTTGCTTGCAATTACCAATATGCTTTCAGAAGTTTTATATATAGCAAACCATTTTTTCTGTTCCAGATAAAAAATAATCCTAATATAATTTAAAAAATAAATATAAACAATGAATATTTAGTACTAAGTACAAAAAACAATAATATAAATTATATTGTGAATAGTGAGATTAGTATTTGTTCTTGTACTATTAAAATGTCTGATGTCTTCTACAAGTACCAAGAAACAGTTGTAACAAAATTTTATGTTTTAATATTTAACTTTATTCTGTTATTAATACTGAATAATTATACAATTTATATATATATAGCACTTAGTAAGCAATATTATGCAATTTCTTTAATATATGATATCATATAATATAAATTAGATTAGTTCTTTTTAAAATGTTTTGACTAATTTTTTTTAGATTATATTGCCTAGGATAAATCATTTTATATATCATTACATGTACAGTTTATGTTGCAAACCAAGAAATTTTATATACTAAAGAAAAAGTAAAAATATTAAACAATTTATTAAGAACTAAATAGAAATAAGTTTATTTTTTTTATCAATTAGAAAATCATATATTTTACAGCTTTTTAATAATTTTTAAAAAACTTAAAGTACTAAATAAAGAGTGCAAAGAGATTATAAAAATTAATAATTCTAATTTTGACTTGTTTTTAAAGAAGATTCAATCAAATTATCAAAATACTAATTAACTATTACAAACTAAATTAGACAAGTTTAAAGATCATTATAATTTAGCAAAATTAAATTCTGTCTTGTGGCTGTCTTTCTTTTTTTATGACATTAAATATAACTTGAACCCTATAGTTCATATTAAAAATAATGCTCATATTCATGTTCAAGTAAAATTAATTAAATAATATAGTATTAAGCAAAAACTAGCTATTGAAGATAAAAAAAATAAAACCCTGAATTCTATATTATTCCTTCTTAAAAGAAGAGAAAATTTGACAAAAAGATGCATGAATATATCCAAAAATTAGTTAAATTAAAAACAAAACAGTTATAATATTTATAAGTATTTATGATAAAATTATAATTTTTATAATTATAATATAATATTTAAGAGTATTGGAATATCTAATTTTTAAAATAACTTTAATAAATTGTTATTTTATACATTTTAAATAATTATGATATTACATATAAACTATATATACTCATGTCTATATAAAATATCAGATTAATTATATTTATATTCTAATATCTGTCTACCAATTAGATAAGCTATTAGGAAAATCAATATATAATTGACATTCTGGATTAATCATAATACATCTTACAATCACATTTTAATATTACAAATTTAGGTGGGCCTTGATCACTATAATTAGTTTAAATTGCAAATAAAACTGTTTAAGTTTTAATTCTTGCATATAGTTTTTATTTTGTAGTTTATAATTTTAGTATATTTTAGTATATAGTATATTAATATATATAACTAAAATTACTAATAAAGATATGAGCAAAGCCTTATCTTAATACCAAAAAAAATATAATTATAATATATAAATTTATTAGATAATTTTTAAAGTATATAAATTTTTGTTAAAATTTAAGAAATACTTATAGTGAATAATATACAATATTGTATTAATATAATTTGTAAATTTTAGTATATATCAATTTGCTATATATAAAGAGTATGCATTAATCTGAGATGCATAGCATTATATTAGAATTAAATAATAATTTTTAATTAGCATTTTGTTAATAAGTAATACAGTATTTACTTTTAAATTTAATTATTTAGATGCTATTATATTTATGTTATCACTACTATATTTATTATTTTATATATTCTTTTAGTAGATTTACTCAATTTATTTTTTACTTATGTTTCTTGATCTATTATATTTTGTTATTTTGCTACAACAGAAAAGAAGCATATGATAATTGAAATAATATAAAGAGACCAGAAGGCTAGTTCTTAAAAACATGTAATCTTAACAAAAAAATATATAAAAAATTTAAAGCTTTGAGATTTGGATATAATTTGCAAAGACTAAAAAGTATGTATTATTACTTACATGTTAATTATTACTATTATTATTTGTGTGTTTAACTTGGGCCAACTTTATTAAAGTTTCTGCTAGTATAATCTTATTTCATAAAACTGAAGCAAATAAATGCTTGTTGAAATATTAAATTCAAATATTTTGCACAATTATAAAACAAATATTATTGGCTGCTAGGAATGAGCGTCAGGTTAATTGATGGTCTATGATCGACAACTTGCATAACCTGGCACACATAAGCTACCCCAGTAAGACCATGAAAGATCGTCGTATATGCACCAATCAGATCTTTCGAATAATCAAAACAACTTTAATATGCGTAATATTTTAAAGTACTAAAATCTCATGTTAGGGTTGGTATAGGGATTACAATATGCATGTTCTATACCAAAATTTCACGTGGAATTTTTTTTATTAGAGCGCAGAAAGTGGTTTCATAGTCAAATTTTAGTTATCGTCTGTTTTTTAAAAAAGCGTGATTTTCACGCTACACCTGATCTAATGATCTTATTGGCGACGATCATTCAAAAAAATCCGATTGGTACATATACGGGCAGCTCATTTCATACGTGCAACTTCCCAGGATCGCCGTCAAATTTTCACTTTCACGTGATGATAATCCAATAACGAGTTTCATTTTAATGTAACGTTATACAATCAGGAAGATCAAAATAAAACGTTCGCTTTTCAAAAATCGCATATTTCTCAAAAACTTGCATAAGAAAACCACGTTTTGCGCTCTAACAAAAAAAATTCCTCGAGTGATTTTACTATTACCTTTCTAAAAGCTAGCCCTATTATAAACGCTAACCCTAACTTAAACGAATTTAAAGATTTTTAAACGCTGTCACGTGAAAGTGAAAATTTTGACGGCGGATACTGGGTAAGATGAATTATATGAGAGAACTAGCTACACCAAAATATAGGGATTTGAACCATAGTTCCGAGAAGAATTATGTTGGTCGTGGACCGGAATTGTTTTAATGCCGGTCAAACTAAACGATTAATAAAAACTTTAGGTGGTTCCGTTACCAAAATAGTAAAGAAATATTACAGTCAAACCTCTTTATAATTATTCCCTTTGTTCTAAGAATTTAATGCTTATAGAGTTGTGCTTGTATAAAGGTTATATGTTCTATATAAGTTTGATTTAAAAATTGGTAATTATAAGAAATGTGGAGATTTATATATTTGCATACCAAAGTAAGACTAGAATTGTGACCCGAAACTCGAAACCTTTCCGAAACCTTCAAATTAGAATGTTTATAACTAATGCACATTTACTATAAAGTGACCAAAACATTTCTGAAATGCAATCTAATTATCATGTACTTTATGCCTTAAAGTCTAAAATTAAATTTCTAAGCCTTTCAGTATAGTATATATTAGAGTTTCGGGGTTTCGGGTCACAACTTTAGGCTAGACCAATTTAATTCGGTGGTTTACGGATGAGGGCCCAAAATAAAAATTCTTACATATAGCGACCCAAAATCAAAATTTATTACAAATAAGGGCCTGTCCGATTTCCGATCTACTAAGCTACAAGATATAGGATAACTTTCTCGGGATTGGTCGTTACATGAAATTGAATACACGTTATTATTGGCTAATTATGAAACATGTGACAATCAACCAATCAAATTATATCATATTCGTAAACTTAATTATTCTCTATCGCTATCGCTTCTCACTTTAACATAAGAATAAAGAAAAAAAAATAGGCTTATATATGTATTTTTTAAATGCCTATCAAATCTTTTATGGCGAACTAATATAGTGTTGAGAAACTATCGTTGATTATACCCAAAGCTCGTTATTATAAGACTCATTAGAGTAATCTCTATATATATACGTATATAAAGTTTTACCCACTCTTATTACTAACTCTATTCTTATGTATAACATTCTTTATGCTTTAAAACCTCTTTAGCATAGCTTAGAAATCGCTTATCTATTGTTAAAAAAAAAAGCGTTTGTACTGTTAGTTTTCTTTAAATAACTTGGCTGTATTTAACGATTCAGTAATTACATATAGTTCTATAGTCACAATCTACGTAGAAATTTCACCTTCTAGGTAAGGTACATCTAGGTGCGGAATTATTTTGCATAGTTGCTGTTGGCACTTCTTCGAAGATAGCGATGTGTTTATTGTTATTTTTTACTTGTGAAATGTTACATTCTTAAAAAGTACTTTAAACTGTATAAATACAATTGTAAGTGATTGGCCAATCAGAAGAAAAGTATCCTAGTGTCGCAGAAAAAATGGTAGCCGGTAAAGTTATATCTACCATGCTTAACATTATAACTTTTATTTTTGATTTTGACATTTGTTTCGATTTTCACTTGGTTTTCGCTTTAACTTCGTTTTAATTTTTACTTTGATTTTCACTATGATTTGCTTTCGCTTTGACTTTCACTTTGACTCTCGCTTTGACTTCATTTTAATTTTCATTTTGACTTTGACTTTTACTTTGACACTCCATTGATTTGACTTTCACTTTAACATTCATTTTTTAGTTTTCACTATGACTTTCGCTTTGACTTTCGTTTTGACTTTGACCTTCTCTTTAACCTCCGTTTTGACTTTGACCTTCTCTTTGACTTTCGTTTTGACTTTTACTTTGAGAATTTTTGTCGTGTTGAATTCAACAAAAATATAACTTTGATCGATCGTTTAAATAAGCTATTTACGTTCGTGAATATTTCATACTTTGCTTCTTGTTTATTAACGTTAATTATCTAGTAAGTACAAAGGATTTTAGTGTCCAAAATGATTACAGCATATTACTGTACATCTTTTTATTCGTGTTATTTAGTTATGTATAAAGACCTTTTTAATCAATTCGTAAAGTCACAAGTTTTGCTAACGAGATTCGTGAATAATAATGCCTTTAATTTTTTCGTGTAAAAAAATTAATTGCATCTTAAAGCTATTTTAATGATATCATAATTATTTTAATCCGGCTACCTTTTTTTCTGGACGACACTATGTAAGTCTTGTAGCTTAAGTCTCCTAGTATAGTTCGGGCCGTTATATGTAAGAATTTTTATTTTGGGCCCTCATCCATAATTATTTTCATTTTTGGGTATATATGTGGTCTGTGCCTTGAAAATGACATACTATGTTCCATAACGTCATTTTCAAGGCATAGACCCCATATAGTAAAATTTTTTCAATCGGAAAGCATCGGCTTGTTGTTTATGATCTTTTTCGGAAATTTTCGGACCTTTAGAATTCTTACTTCTTAATTCCGCCCGGCAGTGTGACTCTACAATCATTGTAGTTCTGCCACTATGACTCCAGCCAAAATCATATATGTAGGCCTCCAAAGTTTTTTTACTAAGATAGTAAGGGGGAAGATAAAGGGTGGTAACGTAAACCACCGAATAGAATTGATCGAGTAGTTTGGATTTATCCCAAACTCGTAATTATCGTAGCAAGACCCTAATACTCGAACCAAGCTTTTTCATACCTTTATCAAAACCTGTTAAAGTATATGATAGATTTTAGATCATTTTAATGTTTGTTCAGTCTTATCGTTATACTTTCTCCGGGCTAATTCTGATCCAAAATCAGTCTTGCCTTTTCACATACGGTGTAGAAAAAAGAATTTGTGATTTCCGATTATAATATATTTTGCTTATAGGAAATATTATCAATTAGGCCAGACTAATTTGATTCAGTGGTTTACATTACATCCTTGGAATGAGAGTTTTAAAATTTCCGAAATAATCCGTAACCATATTAAGTTTTCCGACATGTCTCGCAGCCCTATATATATTTCTCTAAGAGAGTGGGAGAAGAAGGTGAAGGTAAGGTAAAACCAATCGAACCAAATTGGTCCCGCCCTATTTTATGATAAAGTGTAACATACTATCGTATGCTAATAAATTATATTTTAGCATTGTATATTATGTAATGTGGGATGAACTTTCTTATAATTGGTCAATTGCAAGAAATATAACGCTTTATAATTGGTCATAAAGAGCTAAAATGTAACAATAAATCATGACATAAAATTTTTTTAATGCTAACTCCTATTTTACGTGTTACATGTATCAAGTGTTCTTCGTTTTCTAAATGTGCTTTTAAAACGTTTAATCGTTTTATTTAACAAGTAAAAATGGGCCTTAGTATAGGTGACTTCTTTAAATAAACGTATTATTCGTATATATACCAGTCAGTACTGTATATAGTAATTAATAATCATGTATAAAGCACCTTTTCTGTTTCAGATAGAAACAATCTTAATTCTTATTTTCTAATGTTACACTCTTAAATATAATTGAACGATTTGCTAACCAGAAGAAAGTTATCACACATATGCATAATATTATACATGATACAATTAAGACAAAATCAGTTTAAGACATTTAAAGTTTTAATTTTGCATATAATGATGTTATCTTTTTAATACAAGTTAAATAAGAGTTGAAACGTTACTAAAATGGGACGTGACAAAGTCAGAAAGCTTGATCAGTCGAAATGTACAATAATACATGTGCGCACATACAATGCTGCACGTAGCATATAATTAATATCATATCAATTCGTTTGGTGTACCAAGAAATTATTATGCCGAAAGCGCAAAAAGTCATACAAGTCGAAAGGAAAAAATTAAACACTAGTTAAAAATACGTCAAAAGTTATAATAAAACACAAATTTACCATATTCGATCAGCAAATGGTTTAATTCATCATACCGGGATTATATATACATGCGGGACTACCTCCGATAAAGAATCTGGCATAAACTTAATTGAAAGCTTTGTATACGTTACTCTGGTTATATCCAGTAGTAAAAAAATTGTCGATGTACCCAGATGTCCAGATGTCGGATTAACAAGCATCTCTTTTTTACTTGACATATTGATACTGTATACGTAAATGTGTTGGTTTAGCAAGCGGCTTTGTTTTTTGTAAATAAATAAATTAGCTTTAAATTGCAAAGTATAGGTGATACACAGACTCAATTCCGGAATTTATTTTTAAAATATTAATATTATTGAAATATAAACGTCAGTGTTGCAAGACTAGGACCTGCACAGGCCTAAAAATTTAACCTTTTGCCGGCCCGCCCGGTCCGTGCAGGCCTATATGCAAGACTTGGCTTTCAAGTTTATTGTTTACCAGATTCAGCTCATAAAAACTTATATTGATAACATATATGTATTCAAGAGCTGAATACGGTAAATAACAACTGATAAATTTGAAAGCCAAAGTTTCATTTTCCCTTGGCAACACTCATATTCAAAGTAAAGTCGGTTGAAAATTAAAAAGTTAAAAATTATTGGTAAAAACAAATATTGCGCATAAGAATTATACTTATCATCATTATAAGTTTTAATTTAGTGACTTTATTTAAATCGCTTAATAATTATTAGTAGTAAATTGTCATTATAACCAGCAAAAAAAAAACCAATTTAAATAATTTTTTACACCAAAATAGTTAATGTTTTTTATGGTTATCAGTATGACCAGTGAGATTTTATGATAGTATTTCTAAAAAAAAAAAAACTGTTGATATAACCAATTGTCGGTTAAACCAATTTTCGGTTAAACCAGCTGTCGGTATAATCAGAGTAACGTGCATAAATTCAATTATTCTCTTTTCTGTATCTCTTAGGAATTCTACTTTTTTATTATACAGTGTGAAACACCTGCATGCATTTATTGTATAAGTTTGTAGCTATTACCAATATAAGTCTAGTTCAACTAATTATTATACAAAGGATAATTCTTGGCAATTGAATTTGTGTGCCTATGTTAGTTAATCGATTTACACGAATAAATTTTAATAAAAAAAAACCAAAAGCATTCAAATATGCGCATATACATACGTGTTGACTAAAAATAAAGCTAAGAACTGACTTATTTATCTATATAATTATATTCATATTAAGATTATACGTATAAAAATTCCTTATATCAAAGAAATGCTTAATTTATGATTTTTTAAAAAAATAAAAACCTATAAAATTTAATGTTTATGCTATAATAGTTACAGAATTTGGCATTTAATATGTATATAAAATAAGCTAAATAACAATAATTTTAAATCACGTCAGTAGTGCTCAACACATACATGTTATTAAATTTTAGAGAAATTAGAAATAATATTGAAGGTTAGAAATTATATTTAGATTAGGATTAAGGTTTTTGGGACGCTGCATTTTTACTTAGTGTCAAATACTAATTACTTGACTAGTTTTTGAGATATAGCAACTATGGCGTTAAAATCACTAAAAAAAAAAAAAGATTAAATTAGCAAATCCCTAATTGATTATATAAAAAATTAGCCAATAAAGTTTAATTATAGGAATTAAAAATTTTCTGGTTCATGAGTAACATATTTCGGTCAAAAATATAAACAATTTTAAGAGGTTAAACTATTGAATACGACTTGATTGTATAAACCTTGGCATCGTTTTATACTATTACGGGGAATTATAGTTTAACTCGGTGAATTCATTATGTCAATAAAATAACGGAAATTAAGAATAAATCGTAACATATTATCGTGCCGTGTACATTAGTTACATTAGTACTGTACTCGGAAATTTAAAATGCTGCATTATTGTTTATATAATGATAGTCTTATATCTGAGGCTATACGAATCTCGTAATCTAATTGGTGGACCTTGTATAAATAGCGTTAGCGTTATCAGTGTTTCGAATATGGAATTTCCCAACATGGAAAACAATTGGACTGTCGAATGTAACATGGCATCATTCCTAGAAAGCATTGAGTTACGTAATTTGGAATTATAACCTGTTAAAGTTTGTTTAAATAGCATGTCTACTAATGGGTTAGAAATTTGGATATCCTAGAAGATTATCCGTCTCTTTTAAGACATTCGCAATTTGCACGATGCCATCATATCAATTAAGTACTATAATTTTTATAGTGTTGCAATTCTCTAGTATCCTTCTTTTAGGAGTACTTGTCTTTGCCTTATTAACGTCAACTCCTCAATTTGCGCACGCGACATTACTCCAATTATTCATTTCTGCGTTAATTTTTGATTCAATTGGGTTGATCCCTATAATAATATTGGGTGATGATTTAAGTACTTTAGGTGCTCATTCATTACTATGTATAGTATGTCAAAAAATTACTTCATTTTTCTTCTTTCCGACGCACATATTTCCTTTGATATTAGGTAGGATGCATACTGTCCTTTGCACCGTCTCGCAGGTAACTCTTATGATTCATATATTATTATATAAGATCATTGTCTATATTGCAGTATGTGGAAACTACATTATGACAATAAGGCGGTGTAAGGGATAATATTGTCTTATTATTTTATTTGCTATCTTATGGATTCTCATATCATTCAATTTAAAGCTTTTTATTTATGGTACGCATTGGTCCGAGGAGATTTAAGAATTGAACAAAAGTGTCTTTACTATCTATCAGGAACTATTTGGCTGTACTCTATATGTTTTTGGGTTGTTTGCATTATAGAAGACGCAACCACTGATAGCTTTGGTACCATGGTTTCTTTATATATGTGCATACCTGTATTTGATAATAGAACATTCTATGGATACGTGTTACCTAATACGGTTATAACCGTGCTCTCAATACCTATGTCATGTTAGTAGATAACTGCCTATTATATATTTTTGTATTAGCTTTGTTTATTTTTGTTTATTGATATAGTTGTTAATATATTGTATATTAGGTCACACTGGTTTTATTTTATGGAAACGATGGCGAACTTTTTCTTCTCATCAAAATAGATCCACCGCGATAAGACTAGGTCACTCTGTTCGTTTATTCGTATTTAGCTCTACTATCATTATCTTTCTTTTAGCAACACTCATCCCACGATTTATAATATATAATCAAAGCAAACCTACAACACAATATATATTGGCATTTTCTACTGCATTACTGTGAGTTTCTATTTTAAGACAAGTTTACTTTGGAACCCTTACTAATAAGCTATGCGATTTTTTATACTGTATAGTGGTGTACTTTTATTTCTTATTTTTGGAACCAATCGCAGAGCAGCCGTATTCCTCCCATGTTGCTACTACACTCCTCCTACACTTCCACTACAGACAATGCAAGGATTATCTAGTAATTCTAATGCTTCAGCGCGCGAAAATTACGTACTCCAAACACTTAATCCGGTAACAGTAAATCTTCCAGAGAATATTTCTCAGACTGATACTATAAAATCTAAAAAAAAAACTTATCTCAGTCGTTTGCCTAATATTTTTGGAAACGGATAGCTCGAAATTGTGATATAATTATTGCAAAAATTTGAACTTCAAAGCTCCGTAAGCACGGTAACATGTAATTTCTATGAACAATATAATCTAAAAAGACGTGACATCTAAAAGACACGTCGTATTTAACAACCGGTTATAATACTTTTCTAATATTTATTTCTTACACGTACAATTCTCCCCATTGCATATTAGTATAAATTTTCATGCCAAATATTCTCATATTAAGAGATAAAGTAGGTTCTATGTCACACGACGTACAAGATTATTATAGTGTGATATTTAGCAATATGGACTATTGCTACGTATACTACTAAATTGTAAATTACATCATTATAGACCACATTATAGTAATTGGATTTTACATTTATATAATTTATGTAATGTGTTAATGTATAGTATAAAAATTCTATATCGTAAAAATTTTAAATATTGCTTTTCTTTGTATAATTACTAAAAGTTAATTACCAAAACTTAATAAATCGTGAAATCATTCCATCGACATTCGTTTACTGGATTGTTATCTTTAATAAAACTTTGTGAGGTGTCATATTATTGTGGACACTTTTTGAAAGGGTACTTTTAGGTAGTGATCCAAATCATTAGTTGGAAAACCAATTAGTTGACAACTTTCCAACTAATCGATTTGAAAAATTTTGAAACAACTATATTCTCTTTTGAGAACAAACTAACAAAATTTATCTCTTAATCCATAGATCATTTCCAGGCAAATTTTCTTGAAAAAATTTAATAATAATAACTTATTATTTTTTTATAAAAATTAATATTTTAAAATCAAGTCTATTTAAATTACATCCAAATAATTCTTAATACATTTTATATTTATTTTTAAAATTAATTAATTTTAAAGATATTATTATGAAAATTTAAATTTTAAATAAAATAATATTATACATACTGTTTAACAAAATTGTATACCTGACCAATTATCATGTTTAAACTATTTGTGCAATATTATGTATATATATATATATAGTACTTATGAAAAAACCTATCTAGTATATTTATATATACAATAAATAAAAATTAGAATTCATAATCAAATTAATAATTCAGTATTCAAACAAATATAATATTTATTTTAATGTTATTAAGTTTAGTATATAGTGTAAACATTGTGCAAAAATATATATTGTTTTATATTAAATTTTGAATTAAAATATTTGGATTTTTTTAAAAAAAATCTTAATATCTTTGGTTTAAAATATTAGTTTTTTTTTTATAAATATTATATAATTTGAATTTTTTCTAATTATAAAAAAAAGAAATATTATTATAGTACTATAGTACTATAGTGCTACTCTATATATGGGGGTGAGTCAGTAAAAAAGGAACAAATCATTTTTAGTGAAATTTTTTTAATTTTTAAATTTAAATAATTCAACAACTATTTAATCAAATTTGCTAAAAATTTTTTTATTTTAATTTTAAAATTATATAAAATTAAAATAAAAAAAATTTATCAAATTTAATAAAATAGTT
>CAJVQA010007634.1:0-13656 GCA_910591915.1 Cetraspora pellucida | reverse complement strand
AAAGACTACTCTATTGCTAATAAATGCTATTTATAGTAATAAGAACTAATAGATATAATAGATATAATATATATAATGGATATAGTAGATATAGTAGAAATGATAGATATAATAGAACTAATAGATTTGATAGAAATAATAGATCTAATAGAAATAATAGATCTATTAGAAATGATATAAATGATAGAAATGATATATTTCTGGCACAGTAATTTGAGCCAATCAGAATCAAGTTACATATATTATAATTAGTGCTTTTCATCAAAATCATTCTGATCTTATGATCCCATAATCAGAATCATATGATCTTGTGCTTGTTAGAATCATCTCAGTGAGCTAAATCCAATGGTGGTTGTTTCATCCAAATTGGTTTGATACATCAAAAGTTATAATCAAAAATGTATAAAACTATTAATGTTAACATTCTCACTTACTTAGTTTTGAACTACACAAAAATTAAAATAGGACATGATAGTCAGAACTTAAGAAACTATTAATCATTGAGAGGGTAGTGATATTGGTTCTAAAAATTTGTTCTATTTCAAGGTTATGGAAAATATTATAAGTTCTAATTGAAACTCTATAATAATAAGAAGAAAATTTTCTTCTACTTGTTCTTTGCTCTTTTGGGTATTCTTCTAATAATTCATCCAAATAATAAGTATAAACAAGTTGTTTTTGTCTTTGGAAACTGTTAGTCCTGAGAAGTTTTCTGTATGTAGTAATTATTCTTTTTTGTAGGTTTTGAGATTCATTGGTTAGACAAAGTATAATAGTTAGAAAGATAAATACAGTATTTAGAAAATTCAAGAAAATAAGATTGTTATTCATTATTGTTAAGATATTTTTGTTTCCAAATTGTAGATAAAATCAAGAAAGGCATTTCTTTGGTCTTGTTATATTTGCTAAAATTTCTTTGTACTTCTGTGTTAAGTAATCTTGTATATACTTAATTTGTAATTTGTTTAACTTTTGTTGTTTCATATTTTTGTTTTTTTTGTGTTTTATTTATAGTTATTCTGTTTATCATAAATATTAAACAGTTCTTTGTTCTAATTTTAGCAAAATTTGTTTTTTTTTTTGATATTAAGGTGATCTCTTTGGTCCAAGCTTTTTATTAATACTTATAGTAGGTACATGTTTTATATAGATGTATCTATAATAAACTATTAGACGAGTGTACAACTGGCTACATATGTAACTTTTCTATATTACCTATTTAAGGAGTCCGCCTAAGGGTTCCCCACCAGTTGCTGTACCTAACACTCCTGCTTAGATGTTTCATTTAAACCCTCTGATCTAACTCTAGTATTAATTTCACCAGATCACAGACTCGGATCTATTCATATTCGACTATAGGACTATAATCTTAGACTATTTTTATCCTCGAGGTAAACCTACCAGAGTGAGCCGTATTTCCTTTTACCACTAACCTGGTTTGACACTATAATCAGGGCCAACACTTGCAGTCAGGGTTACCCCTTAAACCACTATTACCCTTGTAAAGTTCACTTAAATTCTGGTACCTATCTTTCTGACTTCTTCTTCATTATTTCCTACTAGCCATAACTTGGAACCAACAATAGACTTCCCCAAACTTCCAATCCAGATAGCCCAGTATGGTATACTTATGTATCTTTTTCCTTCGGCAATTCCAGTGGCCTGGTTGGTCATATGCTCCTCTATACATCTTTGTCATCCGGTTTATCTGACAGTTCCTATGAAAGTGTTTCATAGGCTTCTGTCAGTCCAATGGCATTATCGAAAGTTTGTGCTACCTCTTTACTCGGGATTTCCAAGTGAGTTTCTGTCTCTTCAGTTTTTTAGCCTTCTATGCCCAGTAGTCTTATCGTGGATTTGCCCGAAGCCTTATATGACACTAGTTTTACATTCCTCTATGTACATGTACCATGTAACATTACACTTCACATAGATGCCCTGAGCTCTCAATGTCAGTTGGGACCCGACTTGGTGTACCTAAGATTACAGATGCCCAAAACCCAACTGATCAGCAAGAGACAGTTACCATAACACAGGTATAATTTCTAAAATTCGTCGTCTATGGGAATTGAACCTTAGACCTGCCACTTGAGGGTTGACAACCTATCTACTTCACTAGGTCACCACACCCCTTTAGCAAAATTTGTATTACTATATGTCTAGCTTTGTTATATTTTTTTGGTATTTTTCAATGTTCTTTGTATTTTTTTATAAGATTTACAAGAAAATTTTAGTTATTTTTAAAATTACTTTAAGAAATTGATAGGTCTTCTGTTTTCTTCAATCTTGTTTATTAAAATAAATTATTTTTAACAATATAGAATTTATTTTGAGATTCTAATTATTTTTATCTTTAATCAGATTGCTAGGACGCTGACTACCTAGACTAAATTTTCTTTAATATCAGATTATAGATTTCTTGTTTCAATAGTATAATATTTTGAAGTTATATAACCCAATTGATTATACTGAATATTTAGGCTTTAACATATTATCATAGAAGTATAATGATATGAAGATATATACTCTATTATTTCAAAAATTATATAATTTTCTTTTATTTTATTATGCACAATACTTATTAAACCTGCCAGTATTAGGCTATAGTTGTGACTTACAGATATTTTCAATTTCTTTAGCATGCTTAACAATTATTAATGTGCCATTGTCAGACCAAATTACAAGACTTATAGCTATTCCAAATTCTTCTTTTAGCATGCTTAACAATTATTAACATGTTATTGTCAGGCCAAATTACAAGACTTATAGCTATCTCAAATTTCTGGTATTTTTTAATAAGATAGAATATTTAATCATCAGTTATTTTTACCTAGAAATAACAAATTAAAATGTTCTAATTTTGTTTAAATCTATTCTAAAGTGTTTCTTTTAGAAAAATTTGTTCTATAAATTCTAATTAGTATGCAAAGTTATAAATAGGTTCTATTTTTATCATTTGGAATCATTCGATTTACAAATCATTGTTATTCCAAATTAGTTAATTCAATTTCTAATTGATTTCTAAATTTGGTAAATCAACTTCTAATCAATATCTAATTTTGTTTTATTATTGTCTGTTAAAAATAGTTCTTTTGTCACTTCTATTTTCTCTTTTTTTTTTGTAAATTCTAACAATATCAACAACAACTTCAACTTCAACTTCAACAATACTAAGAATAATAATGCCTCAACAAAGTCTTTCTGAAAATGTTTGTCGTGCTTGTCAAAATAGCAATAATGCCTTATATGAGACTTTAGTAGTAGTCCAAGTTGAGAATAGGTAGTGAATATTATCTTTTAAAATTTTTCTTATTTTCTCTTTTTCTTTTTTTTTTGTCACTTAACAAAACTTGGTTACAGTTTATATTGGTTGGTGACCTCATTAAAAAGAAGAATACAGAGCTTAGAGACGGAGTTAGAAGAGTTGAGAGCGAATACAGTTGTAAGGGTTCAGGATGGTTGAATGTTGGAGCAAAGGTATACTCAGTTATTAGAAGAAAGAAATTAGTTAAGAGCAAAATTAGCAAATGATGAAGAGGAGTTAAGAAGATTAAGGGTAGAAGAAAGAAGAAGAGAAGGAGATAATAATAATAGAGATAGAATGTCAGGTGTTGGTTTTTAATTTATGTATATATTATTATTTTTTTTTTCTGTCTTTTCTTTTCTTTTTTTATATACTTTTTGTTATTATTTGTTTTATCTCTTTTTTTTTTTGTTTTCGTCTATTTTTTCTTTTTTATAATAAAATATAATATAATATAAATAATAATAAAATTTAAGTTTTGAACTCTAACTAATAAATATACTTTTCTAATCTAATAATAAAAATAAATATAATTGTACAAAGAAGAATAAAAAAAATTCTATTTCTAGTACTTCAATCAAGGACCTTACAAGACTTAGATCCTAGCAGAAAGCTTATCCTAGCCAGTCTCGAATGATGACCTCTACAGCCTGGTAATATGCTTAGACTGTTAATCCATATCAGAAATATTATAAAATTTTAAATCTGTACCCTTTTTGGAGATTATTAGAATACTTAAAGTGTCCAATAAAATGCTAGAATTTCATGTGATTTGTAATCATACAACTTACAAATCTTAACTATTCTAAATTTGTTAAATCAATTTCTAATTAATTTCTATATTTGATAATTGTGTTTCATCATCCTATTTTTAGATTTTATCAATAATATTCTAAAAGTTTTTATCAACTAATCTAGACTTTGAACTTTAATTCTGTTTATTATCATACTAAATTTTTATATTTAGTTATTTGTTTGTTGATAATTAACAACTATAGTGGTTTATTATTCTAAGCTCAATAATAAACTTGAATTTTTTTCTAGAACTTTCTAAATAGTTCAGGATATTAGAAATGGAAAATGATCGAATTGATCAAATTTTGGTGGCTTTGCTTTTAGAAAAATAATTATCAATTGTCCCAAAATTTTCTATAATTATTTTTTTACTATAAAACTAATTGATTGTTTGTTTAGTTTTCATCAACATCTATACAGTCGAATTTAAAAGGTTATTATTCTTTTATTTTCTTTTTTAACTTTTTTCTTTTATAATTATTATACTAGTTCATAGAAGAACTTTAGCTTTTTCACTAGATTACTTGAAGTTTCTTTTTTTTCTAGTTTGACTCCTTAAGTGCCTAGGTTGAAGCAAGAAAGAATCATAGCTCAATATTTAATATTGTATAGCTAGTCCTTTTTATTCTTAATGCACACTTTCCCTTTGTTTTTTCTATTATGACAGAACTTTTTATTATCTTATTATTTTTTTATTTTATAGAAAAATATTAATGATCTTTTTATATTTTTTATTTTAGTAAAAAAAATATTCTTGGAAAAATATGGCTTTAACATAATCCAATCTTCTGCTTCTTCATCTATTTTTACTTCTACTGCTTTTCATCAAAATCTACTGACCTATCTTGGTTCTCTACAAGATATGGTAGCAGTGGTTCAAAGTTCCTTAGTTTAGTTGAAAAAGAAAACTAAAGAATATACAAGTAGTTCTGGTTGTTCAAACTGTGTTCATCTTAAAAATAAACTCAAAGATGCTTATACAGAGTTGAAAAAAAGAAAATCTGAGAAGAAGCTTCTCCAAGAAATAAACAATCTCAAGAAACATGTACATGACTTAGAGTGAGAAAACTTTCAACTAAGATTTATAAATAATAAAGAAAAAGAAAAAAAAAAGTAATAATAATAATACTAGTAATAGTAATAATAATAATAATAGTAATAATAATAATACTAATAATAATAGTAATAATGAAGAAAAAAAAAAATTAAATAATTTTTTTCTTTTTGTTATATATATGTATATATATATCTTATATAAAATTAATAAAATTTTGTTCTAATATAAATTATATCATAATAAATGTTCCAATACTAAAAAAAATAAGAAAACAAATAAATAAGTGTTTAAGAAATTTAAATTCAATAGTCTCTTAGATACTATAAGGGTTGAATAAGATCATGTAGTAGAGGTTCGTTACTTATTGTCCTTTCTGTATTGGTCAGACTTAACAAAATTGTTTATCTTTTACAAGGATTACTAGATATTAAAACTTAAAAATATCCAGAGGAAGAAGTACTAATAACCAGACTGTTCACAGCTATATATGGCCTTTAAATTTTAATAATATAAAGCTAGTACTTGCCAGAATACTATTCACGAATACAGCAATCACTTTATATTATTTACAAGAAAGAAAATAACTATAGACTAATAATAAAAATATATAAAAGAAAATAAGATAAATAAATATAATAGTTGTATATAATGTTCAAAAAGTTATCTCTTTTAGCATCTCAAAATATAGTATAACCTAAAAGAAATATGACTTTATAGATCAGATAGTCTCATTTAGATTATAAAAATTTTCAAAGTTTTCTGTCTTTGTGGCACAGTAATTGTTCTAAATTGTTCTTATAAAACTGCTTTGTAAGTAGATTTGGTACTAAGTAAACATGTCTTGAGCTCTTAATTAAAGTTGTAGAGCAGACTCTAAAAATTTTAACAATAGTTGAAATGTTAAAATTAGCTTAGTAGATAATTTTTTATGTTAATTTTAAGAAATCCAAAATGTTTTTTTTCTTTCTTTAATCTTTCTTTAAAGTCTTTTTTATAAAAGCAAAAAAAAAGACTGTCACATGATTTTCGAAATGGAGTGGTATTTTATTACTAAGATAAGCTTAGTAGAAAAGATGCAGAATTCTTCAAAAAGTATGTCCTTAAAATTTCAGATCGATTATAGTAATATTTATCGACTTTTTCTAGTAACAACTATTTTCTAATATAGAATCTTTCTTTAGGTTCACTATTCTTTTCTAAAATTGCTAATTTTTTATCATGCATAATACTTATTAACTTGCCAATACCAGACTATGTTCATGACTTATAGGTATCTCAAATATAGCATTTTTAACTAATTTAAATAAAAAGAATATAACTAAAACTAAGAATAAAGTTACAAATAATTCTAGACTATTATTCATTCTAGGTTTCTTAAAGAAAGATTATCCAATAACTATATATAATATCTATCTAATAATAATAATTTTTTTTGTTATAAATTTTGTAGTTTAAAAACTTCAAGCTATGCTATCAGTCTAAGAATAAAAGATAAGAATATTTATTATACTAAATATAAAAATAGTTTAATTTAAAAGAATTATTGTAATAATTGTTTGAAATATTTCTTATTCAAATAATATATATATTTAGGTTTTAGTCTCATTGTCCTATAAATTTTATAATATCCAACTATACTAAATAGGTGATAAGTTCTAATTCACATAATTTTTGTTTTTGGATAAACTTGAATTTCTTTATAATGTAGGCAAGCTAACATCAATGATTTTAAATAATAAGAGTAAGCAAGTATCTTTATTCTATTACCATGCTTTGCTTCTTTATATAATTGATAGGTTTCATTAAAACACTTAGACCAAGTATTATCAATTAACATAACCACAGTTATAGGATATATCTGTCCAGTAGAGGGTTTATTTAAATCTTTTAGAATTAATCTAAAAAGATTTTTTTAGATAGTTATTTTTTTTTGAAAGAATTTAATCAAGTAAAGTATCTATTTGAGATAAGGATATTTGAATAATATGTTCTTGAATATGTATAAATAACTTTAAAAAATATCTTTCAAAGTTGAATTGTATATACTATCAATTTAAAAGCTATTTGTCATAATGCAAACACTTATGCTTTTATTTATAAATTTTATTTTTTTAGAAATTAGCAAATATTTCTTTAATTTATTATGACAACAGGATTTGTTACTTAAGAGAAAATTGTAGAGGAAATCTTTCTAGTTCTAAAGAAGATTAAAACGCTAAAATCAGTTTAGTAGTTGCTAAGATATGGATATTTGATGTTAGTATAATGATAATTGGAATGTTTCTTTAAGAGGGATATCTTGCAAATTCTTTGCAGATCAAAAATGTCGTCACTACTTTGACGTTGAATAGCGGATTCCAGAGAGATTTTCTCACTAAGATATGCTTAGTAGAAAAGATGCGATAGATTTTTTCAAATATATATTCTTCAAATTTCAGGTCAAACAGACCAATATTGACAGTGTTTTCTTATAACTAACTAAAGTCAATTATTTATGATAAATTGAGAACTTATCTTACAGTCATCACCAAAATGTTAATCTATAGTTTTTTCTTTAATTACAGTAATAACAGAAACTATTCAAATATAGTATAATAACTATAACTTGACAGATTCTATACAAAAATCTACACAAGACTTAACAAAATATAGAGTAATTTGGGATGTTAAGACAGAGATAACAATAGATAGTATATGAAAATACTAAATATTGTATTCAGTTTATTCACTATTTGAAATAAATGAAGACACTTCTTATTGAAGTGTATGAAGACACTTCTTATTGAAATATATGAAGATACTTAATTTTCTTGAAGGGTCAGAAAGTAGTACTTTTATAAATATTTTATATGTATAAATAATTACAATAAAGACTACTCTATTGCTAATAAATATTATTTATAATAATAAGAACTAATAGATATAATATATATAATAGATATAGTAGTTATAATAGAAATAATAGATATGATAGAACTAATAGATCTGGTAGAAATGATAGATCTAATAGAAATGATAGATCTACTAGAAATGATAGAAATGATAGATTTCCAGCACAGTAATTTGAGCCAATCAGAATCAAGTCATATGTATTATAATTAGTACTTTTTATTAAAATTATCTCGATCTTATGATCTCATGATCAGAATCACATGATCTTGTGCTTGTTAGAATCATCTCTGTGAGCTGAATCACATAATGGATGTTTTATCCAAATTGCTTCAGTACATTAAAAGTTATGATCAAAAATATGTAAAACTTCTAATGTTAACACCAGTCTGTATCTTTTGAAATCAAATAAACTTGTACTATTTTCTATTTCTTTGACATTTCATCTGTTTCTAGAATCAGGTTTGCAAAAGCTCTAAAAATCTTTTGTAATTTTTTTCTTGCCTATTTAATTAAAATGTAGCTTATACCTAAAATTCCAGGGGCTGTATTGGTTTTGAGTTTTCTTATAGTATCTTTCCATTTTTCTTCTTTTATTTTTTCTTCTAATGTTTCATACTAGGATTCTTAGATCCAATCTCGTAGGCTGTATATTTCTTTCTATTCTTTTGACATTTCTTCTAGCTTGATTCTTTGTTTTCTGAATTGGTTCTCAAAATGCATTGTTAGATTATTTATGATAGTCTTGGGCTCTGATATTAAACTGATTTCTTCTTTCTTTTGAACTATAAATCTGTCAAGAATTATCTTTTTTTATGGCTTGTTTAATAGACTAGCAATTATTCATTCTTGATCAGTTTTAATCATTTTACATCTTCTGTTTATATTTTCTTCTATTTGTTTTCTTTGTACTTGTTTCTAGTCCTCTTTTCTTCTGTCTTTTACAATTTTTTGCCAACCTTTTATGTCCTCTAACCAAGCTTCTGACCATTGTTTGTGTAATTTTAGTAATACTACTTCTATTTCTTTATCAATATCTTTAAGTTTATTGTTTATTTCTTCTTTTTTTTTATTTTTCATTACTTGGTTTCTTCTCGTTTTTACCTTTTTTATTATATGTTGTAGTTCAATTGTATGTCTGCAATGTTGTAACTTCCTGTGCTGATGTTTTCTATTTACCTTTGTATTGAATATCTTTTTTTTTGGTATTTGTTTATTTGCTGCTTCTATTATGGCTTCTTTTATTGCATTTCAAATATAGTCTAGTATGTCTATCCTATATACACTGTTCATTATATCTCTTTCTAGTTGCTTTAGTACTTTTTTCCACTCTAGTTGTACTTAAAGCTATTTAGCATATTCTTTTTAATTCTCTTGTTTTGCTTCTTTATATAGGTATATTGTTCTCATTTGGTCTTTATGTTTGATTCTGCACAGCTGCAGTTTGTGACCATATGTTCTACCCATATATTTGTTGTTATTATTTTATAATTACTGTCTATTATATTTTTTGCCTTTTCTATATTGACTTTCTGTAAACCAGCTGTAAGTATTTCTGATAATCAGATATAGTCAATTCTTGTTGCAGCTTCTTGACTTGATTATGTATATGCTCTCTCTGTTGGATGCAGGCTTCTAAAAGAGTCTATAAACTCTTACCTTTTAAGCCAATTAAAGATTGGTAGTCTTTTATACTCTGATGTTTGCAAATTCAATCTGTCTAGTATATTATTAACTATATGATTGAAATCTCTCAGTATAACTACTTTTGTATTCTTTTTTTTGTTTGTTACTATTTCTATGATTTTTTGCTATATCTTTTTAACAATCATTTTGTCATTTGGCAAAATATATATACTCACTACTATTAGTATCAATTATTTAAAGTATAGCCTTATTTCTATTATATATTCATTAAATTTTTTAACTGTTCTAACATGTTTTTTCCAAGTTTCATTTATTAAAATTTCAATACTTGATCCTTTCTTCTTGTCTATTACTATACTTGCTTAGTAACTTTTGAATCTTGTATTAAGAATATATAACAGAATTTTTCTTTCTTTTTCTATAATGTTTGTTTCTGTTATGCCCAGAATTGCTACTTTTTTTTCTTTTGCCTAGCCTAGCAGATTTTCTAATTTTCAACCTCTGGTCTTAAGTCTGTTAATATTGTAACATGTAATTTTTATTTCTTTTCTTCCTTTTTTCTATTTTTCTTTTAAACTTTTTTATCTTGTTTCTGCACTTTTTTTTTTCTTTTTTTTTTTCTTTTTTTTTCTTTCTTTTGAATTAGAAGATTTATCTTTATTTTTTCCTTCGAAAGCTCTTCTCTTACTGTGCAGAAAGTTTTCAATCTTCTTATTCATATTTGTAAGTTCAACTGAGGTGCTCTTAGGAGTGTTTAGCTAGGTCCTCTCTAGCTTTGTTTCTTGTTTTTTCTAGTCTTTCTAGTCTCTTTCACATTTATTCTAAGATGTTCTTTATATATAACTCTTTATTTTGTCTTTGTGCTTCGAATTCTTCTATTTCTTTTTCAAGATCCTTTTTCTTTTTATTTCTTGTATTTGTGTTTCTTGCTTGATTTCTTTTGTATCAATTTTGTGGTTTGCTTTTTTCTTTTAACATGGTATCTTCATGACTTGCACTGTTTCTGTTCCTATTTTTGTTTCAGTGAGCCTTATTTCTTTGTTTTTCTCTGCTATATGTATCCTCTTTTGCATCTAAGGTTTGGCTAAATCTGTTTTAACTTCTTTCTCTATTTAAAGACTTTTTTTTTTCATGTCCCTTTTTTCTTTTCATTATTCAATAAACTCTGAAGTTGTTATACCAAATTGGTTTTGTTTGAGCTGCAATCATGTCTTTTTCTGTCACAAACATGACTATTACTATTCTTTTTTGATTTCCATTTCTATTTGGAGAGATGTGAACTGACTTTACATCTTTGCTTCTTAGGCTCTGCAGTAATAAAACTTCTGAAGCATTTCTGAATAATTCAGTTAGCTTTGCTATGTATTTTTTTTGTTTTTTTTTTGCTTCATGGTTTTCTTCTCCTCTAGTTATTCGTATCAGTTTATCATTATTAACTGATATAGTCCATGAAATGTTTTCTTTTTCAGTATCTTTTATCTGCATTATGGCAAGCACTTTGTACTTGGATCTTTTTATTTTTATAACTTGGGCTTTTTGAATCTTCTACAAATATATTTTACTCCCTTCTGTTGATGTCTGTTGGCAAGTCCTATATTATTATGTATAATTTATTATTGGACTGTTCATCTGTCTTGTAGTTGTTTAAGTCTTCTTCAATATTGTTTTCCTTCTTGTTGTATATCTTTTCTTTATTTTTTGTCAAGCTGTTTCTTCTTTTTTAATATTTTTCATTGTGTAATCTTTGTTTTTCTTTTTTGTCTTCCCACTCTTCTGATATTAGTTTATACCAATCACTTTCTTTTCTGCTAATTCTTTGAATTGCCTTATTTCTATCATGTTTGCAGTCAAAGTCAACTTCTATTCACAAGTTTTCTCTTTTAAAGACTTCTTTAATAACTTTAACATATTCATTATTTTTTAGTAACCACTCAATAAATTTTATACATTCTTCTTTTGTTGTTTCTGATATATTGTGTGCTGGTATATTGGCAAGTAGACTGTTATGTTAGTTGCAATTTCTTTTGCTTGGTGCCCAAATACTCTCCTCTAATAGTTCTTCTATTATGTTAATTTTTCTCTCAATTTCTAGTTTTATTTCAAATTACATATTTGTCTCTTTTGCTGTTATGTTATGTTTTAATTCTTTTCAGTTTGCATCTGCACTCTTTTGCTCATATTCTTCTTCTTCTGTGTCTACTTCTACTAATGACTCTTGTTCAATTTCTTACATTATTTTTATTTTTGCTGGTTGGGGTTGCTCTATTGATATGTTGTTTGTTTTTTCTAAGACAGGTTCTATTATTACTGCATAGTTACTTTGTTCTACTATTTTTAATTTTCTTTTTGGCTACTCTTTCTTTGCTTTTTCTATTAGCTCTCTTGTTAATCTCAATAATGCAACCTTGTTTGGACTCTGTTCTGTTAGCATGATAACAATTCTATCTTCTCTATCAGATGTAACATATATTTTATCTGCCTGTTTAAAGAATACCTCATTGTATATACTATTAATAGTCTAGTATGCTCTTTTGATATATGTTGCCATTAAACTATTATCACATCCTTCTAATGTATTCATACTTTTGCCTTGAGTTGTATATGTGTGCACTCTATTTGGTTTGCACATGACTAGTTTGTTTACTTGTTTATGTTCTCATAACCAAAACAGATCTGTGATATAGAGTTAATACCAATTCTCTAAAATTTTGTCTTCCATATAGTTTCTTCAAGAAAAAACTCTTGTTTTCCTTATTACTTTTGCTAGTTAGCTTATTTTTAGCTGCTCTTTCTTTATTTATATTTTTTCTGAGTGCTTTTCTTTTTTATTAGACCTATCAAAGGGGTTCAGATAGCTACTATTGTGTAAACTTGATTTTTGTTTCTTGTCAAATTTGGTTTAAGTAATCAGAGAGAGAATGTATAATTAAAGTTGTATATATAATTGCAATATTTTTAATTAGCAATAGTCCTTTATTATATTTAGTTAAAGCTTTTTTAATTTAATAATTTGTTGTTCAATATTAATAATATTATCTTCAATATATTTTATTAGTCTTTTTCTTTTGTTAGTATTAGTTGTTATAGTTGTAGTAAGTTCATTAGTTAGATTAACAAAATTTTCTAATAGTGTTAAATGTTTAATATGAATTTAATAAAGATATCACTCAGGATAAGTTCTAATTATATAACACTAGATAAATATATTAAAAATAATAAATATTAAATATATTGTCATTTCAATAAAGAAAAATTCTTTTAAATAAATAACTTCAAAATTAAAAGTAATAATATTAAATTTTTTAATATTGTCTACAATTAGTAGACCAAAGAGAATAATCACAGTAAGAATTAAATAAAAGAAATATATTTTGTCTAATAATTGTTAAATGTAAAGAAATTTTATAAAAAAAAATAAGTTTAGAAACAATTTTTGAATATTAAAAGTTATAAACAAATAAATTATAAAGAATTTAAAAGGCCATACAAATTTATATAATTGGTTTTCATATCTTAGCCAGGTTAGTGAAGCAGGGTTTGAAGATTTTTTTTTTTTAATATAGTTAGCCAATCAAAATTTTTTATTCAATAATTATATGATATCAAACATATGTCAAATAATATAAATCATGATTGGCCAATCAACTAATCAAACTATATTATATAAACTTAATTCTTTATTTTCACAAAAGAATAAAGAAAAAAGATATCTACATATATTTTTTTTAAATGTCTAACATACCTTTTACATCAAACTAATAAAATATTTAAGAACCTATATTTATTATGCTAGTGCTTGTTATAATAAGACTTATTAGAGCTATAGTAATCCTTATATATAAAGTTTTAAATATTTGTTACTAACTCTACTCTTATATATTATGTTTTAATAGGGTGTGGCAACCTAGTGAAGTGGATAGGTTGTCAACCCTCAAGTGGCAGGTCTAAGGTTCAATTCCCACAG
>CAJVQA010007633.1:0-13656 GCA_910591915.1 Cetraspora pellucida | reverse complement strand
ATATACAAATATTTAGTCTAGTAAATCCTTTAATGTGTAAATAATAATCTAGCAGCTATACTTAATAAAAAGAGCGCTACACATGCCCCATGATGATATCATCTGGGACAGTTAAAAAAAAATATATATATATAGATCATAGTGATATTAATTGTGATGGCCAAAGCTGAAATTGGCTGAAGCCAAAATTTGGACCTATTTTATTATAAAAATTTTAAAATTTTTGGAGTATATTTTTTTGACTTTTTTTTAGAGTTGGAGTCAACTTTATAGGTAGAATTTCCAATAACATGTAAAAGTGAGTTTTAGGAACTTAAATTGAAACTCCAAAATTTCAGCTTTAGCCAATTTTACAATCATCCCTCACATTAATTATTATTTTTCATATGGGCTGATTTTTTTAAATAATAATAAAATTTGATCAAAATTGCTAATATGTATTATCAAAACATACAGGTCATAGTCATATAAATTATTTTTTGTACAGGCAGAGTTTTTTAATTTTAATGATTATTAAAAATCAATGATAATAATTAATAATAATAATAATTTATAAAATTTGATCAAAATTAGTACATATTAAATATTAAAATATGGTCTTCTGAGTAGATCAATTGTATACTTGCTTATTAATATTTTGATATCGTAGCACTGGGCAATTTATTATTATTATTTAGCATGATTATATAATTTTATTGAATCACTTAATTTTAATAATTACGATACTCCTGTCAAAAATTTTTACCCATACTTTACTTATCTAAATGATTATAAAGATCATATTAATTATAATCTATGATGTAAATGATAAATTTTATTGCCTATAAATAAAGTGTCTCAGTGCCAAAGAAGTAGATTTCACTATCTTACAAATAAGTTCACTCAAAAAAATTTCCTATTATGATATATAAACTTATTACGTATTAAGACCATTATTAAGATCCTATCTGTACATATTGTTTTAGCAATTCTGAAGTTGTAAGAATTGTCTCAATAGAAAGTATAGTTTGCGAGACTCTTCTCTTGATTCATGATAAACCTATGATCAATGCCAATGGTTTTATTATAGTTAAAAATAAAAATCGAGGTGATACGTATTATTAGTATTGTACAAAATGTAAATTATTAAAATGTAATGAATATGCTATTACTACCTTAATTAACAGAAACTACTTTCTTACAAGCACTAAAGCACACAACCATTCTGCTAATCTATAAAATTATAGTATAATAATGATGTATATATTTTGAGATCAAGAGATCGAGTATGATAGTTACGCTATACATTGTAAGTGGCTTATAGTTACCCTATTTATTTTTTTATTTTATTATTTGTTATTATTATTTTTCTTTTTTTGATCATTCGATTATTGTCCTTTTTGTTGCCCTATCTTCTTTTACATACAGTAAATCGATGCTAAGGTGGCTTGGGTTGGTTTGCCCAAAATTGTTCTTAATCATACCTACCATATTTGCCAGATATACCATATATGTATGCCATATATGCCATATATGGCAGATATGCTATATATGCCAGATCTGGTATATCGACTAGATAGAGTAGAAATATCAGAAAGCAGTTAATAGCAGCAAAATATATATATAAAGAGACCAAAACGTATCTTGAATAAAGATAACTTCTGAAGTTCAATTTGAATAAGTTCTAAGAAAACCTTTAAAATTAGAGTAAAAGTGTTTGTTTTTGACCTCGTTATACCCTCTTGTAAAAAATTGTTCAACATTATAATAAATTCTTGACCCTGTGACTTTTGTCATATTTAGTAAGAAAGAGAAATTGTATTAGTAATACAAGTTCTTATCGTTATATATAAAAATCACCCCTGATTAAGTTTGTAATCAATGTCATTGTCCTCAATTCATGATTCTGTGATACTGTGATTCTGTATTGCATTTCCGATTGGTCAATTTCAATTACAAGACCTGGCTGCAGTAACCCTAATGAAAGAAGTAAAGTGTTAGAAAAAAGATAAGAAGAGTGACTAAATCACCAAACGAAAGATGTGAATACTTATCCGAATCCAACACTATTGCTGTAAACCAAAAATAACCCTAGTTACTCAGACTAAGTCTTTTCATGCCACGATCGTTGCCTTACCAATATTGGGGTTTGGTTATTATAGTAATAGTATTATAGTTTGAATAGTTTGTAGTATTAGTGTTTATAGTGAGTTGTCATATTGGCATAGCAAGTTTCTGATGCAACTCACAAATTCGCACTTTTACAACGTATATAGTATAGCTCAACATAAAAAAATATACATATATGGTTCCTTACCATAATAGAACAATGTGAAAAATTTAATTTATTGAATTTATTGCATTTATTGAATTTCATGAATGAGGAGTATTTAATGAATTTAATGACTTTAGTACTTTTAATGAATAGAATAGCTTTAGTAGATAAATTTATCATGTAAAGCAATAATAATGTAAAAGGTATAAAAGACCCATCTTTTCGCTTAAATAAAAACCATCTCTTAGAGTTTTAACTTTGAAAAGTATATAGTAGAAGTATACAAGCTATTTTTATTTTTATAACCAATTGTTTATTAGAACTGTTTAATTTTATTTGCTTCTTTTTATCATATACGGTTATGCTGTGTAATGTGTTTGTCATACATATTTATGTAATGTAAATAATTCTTGCTATTTGTGGTTGCTACTTGTGGGGGATGGCTAAAACCATATACCCATGTGATTTTAATGTTTTAATCGTTTAAATTAAAATTAAGGTTAGGATTAGGGTTAGTTGGGTATTGATATAAAAAGAGAAGTATAGGTAAAATTGCCTTCCCAACATTTTTAATTAGTGCCCCAAGATAGGTTAAAACTATTGTTTTTTGTCTTTTTGCATTTTTTTTATTTTTTGACTTCTTTGGGCTGATCCTTGTAAACAAAATTTCGCGATTCCGATTGGTTAATTTATACAAAAAAGTCACGTGAGTACATGGCTTTAGACGACTCCATACTCCATTCTATATTTATTTATAATTTTAAGTGTTATTTTTTTATTTTTGTTTTTGTTTCTTTCGGATTTTTTACTGGCTTGATAAATTGATAATCAATGATCGTTAAAGGCCATAAAAAAAAATCATGGCGAAAAAATTTGATGATCATTTCTAAATTTAAATTTAATATGCCTGCAATCCAGTTAAGGCAACCCAATATGGGTTATTTGTTAGGAAAATCATCATTTGAAAGCGCAATGCAGTGATTTTCCTAGCTCGTCTTTTTGCATTTTCTTTATTTTTTAACTTCTTCGGGCTGATCTGTGTAAACAAAATTTTGCGATTCTGGTTGGTTGATTTACACAAAAAAGTCACATGGATACATGGCTTTAGACAACCCCATACTCTATTCTATATTTATTTATAATCTTAAGTGTTATTTTTTCATTTTTGTTTTTGTTTCTTTCAGATTTTTTACTGGCTTGATGAATTGATAATCAATGATCATCAAAGGCTATAAAAAAAAATCATGGTGAAAGAATTTGATAATCATTTCTAAATTTAAATTTGATATGCCTGCAATCTGGTTAAGGCAATCCAATATGGGTTATTTGTTAGGAAAATCATCATTTGAAAGCACAATGCAGTGATTTTCTTAGCAAATGCCCAAAATGAGTAACCATTAAGTGTAAGGAAACTGATAACCTTAATACCACGAATGAGTATAATTACCAATAAATTACTTATTTAAGTTGCTAATATAATAATATTCACCATTTCTGCATTTTTAAAGAATTCAATTTAAAAAAAACAGGTGTTGTGACAACAGATTATTATGTTAATGACTGCAAAAAACGAACACAATTCTTCCACCAAGTGTGAAATTCTGCACTTGAAACTTCATATCAGTTTGTACAGTACATCAATTGCATGATGTATACTACTTATCATCTTTAGAAATTGGTTAATAAAACTAACATCTGATACTAATAGCTACGTAGTGTATTAAATAATATATATTATGTATTTCAATATAACTATAAATCTTAATTAAAATATGACTTATGTAGTATGATATAATCAATCATAGAATTTACATAAAAAATAAAACTGCCAGCCAAAGAAACTAAGTTTAAAACAAACCAAAATATTATAAAAAAAAATAAATAAGTTAAACCTCTAAGATAAATAATATTAAAAAAACATAATATTAGGTTTAAAATATAATCAACAGCAAAGTAAGAAGGTTTGGGTCAAAATTCTAATAAGTGAAATCCTGATAGGTCATAATTTCAAAAAAAAATCTCGATAGCAAAAATCCCGACAATCAAAAATTTTGATAAAAAAAATATCATAACCATAGCTAATCCAAGCCTAACCCTTATCTAAAGTGACCTAACCCTAAAGTTAATTAAATTATAAGAGTCTACTTCACTTTAAACATACTTCATATTTGGGAATTTCTACTCAAAAGTTCTGATTGTCGGGGTTTTTAATTGTCAGGATTTTTGACTGACAGGATTTTTTTGTCAGGATTTTTTTGTCAGAATTATAATCTGTCATGATTGTGCTTGTTGGGATTTTGATCGGCACCTGACTAAAACAAGGTACTGCTACTACAGTTTAATTGTTACAAAAACCAGATATTACTCCTTGCACTGTCTCAGAGCCTAATCACTACAAAACAATATTCTTGTACTATAGCAGCAGCAGTGAAGCTTCATAGTTACAAAATAAAAAACTAAACCAAGACCAGGTCTTTACACTATTATTATCTGACATTACACCTTGTCAGACAAGTCAACCATCAAGTATTTAAACTTATTGTGGATCACTGCACTATAGGCAGCCTTCCTGCAAGGCAAGCAATAGCAAAGAGTAAGATAAGCTGTTTTTACTAAAAATATCACACTTAAATACACTGCATAACATTCCAGTGTTAGGCTCTGAACCAAAAGTCTGCTCTACTGAACTTATAAACTGAACTACTGGACTTATAAACTGGATTACTGTACCTATAAGTCCAGTTTCAGTTCAATTATACTGGACTTATAAGAAAGCCCAACACTGATTACATCTCTCTCTCTCCATCTCACTGATCTGATTTATTCCTGATGCTATATGAAATTTTATGTTACTTTAGCACTAATTTTTAACATTCATATCTTTTCGCCACTTAACAATCATTAAATTAACCAAGAACAACCTAATCTAATAAGAACAATATAGCAAACAATTACAGTTCATAAAAGGCTGGTCTAAGCATGTGATCCATAAAGTTATCAGATCTTACAATTCGATGACAAGCTACTCATTATAAAAAAATTAAATTTTTTTTATCAAGAACATTTCATCAACGATAGTGATAATAATTAAACTTATTAAACATTGATTATCCATTTTTTAATTACCAAGATTATCTAATATTATGCTCCAGAATAAGGATTGGTTCGGTTACGGTTGTTACTATTTAGTTGCAATTATTAACCGTAACTGGTCAGAGTGGCTGATTGAATAACATAACCGATAGGATCGGCATTTTAAATGTAATTTCACACACTAATGATGGCATATAAATACACTATGTCAGTACATATTATCTT
Source organism: Cetraspora pellucida (assembly GCA_910591915.1). NCBI lineage: Eukaryota > Fungi > Glomeromycota > Glomeromycetes > Diversisporales > Gigasporaceae > Cetraspora > Cetraspora pellucida. The sequence continues at coordinate 8,084 of CAJVQA010007633.1, read as the reverse complement.
AACTTCTACTAGATTTGGATAAATGAAAACCATTACTTATACTAAAAAAGGATTTTCAAAAATCAGCATAAGGAAAATCAAAAAAGTTAAATGAAAACCATCCTTCACATATTTCATATTACATTTTCATATAATCGCACTAGTATTATCAATAACTAGCACATAAATCAATTTAAACAAAACTAGGCAGTGAAGCCACCAAATGATCATGTATTAGTTTTATTATACAAAGAACTTATAAGTTAACTATTGGTGCCAATTGTATAAAAGCCTTCCTATACAATAGTTATTTTTTATTTTATTTATTTATAATATATATGTTGTAAGTAAAAATGGAACCATAATAGGGTTCAGAATCCACTTAGATTAGAATGGAATAGTTATACTAAAAATCTCCACCTTAATCTTAAACTGAATCAACTTAAATTCTGTTTCTACCTATGACATATATATTATATATATATTATTTTTTAATTTATAAAAAGAGAACATGTGCTATGCTTTCAAGAAAATCTATAACTGATCGATTATTATGATCATTTAAAATAATTTGAAGTTGCAATTCATGTTGACGATCTTGCTTTTTTTGAGATAGTCGAGGTATACCTCTTAAGATTGCTTCTATATCTAGTTCAACCCGTTTTTGTTCTTTTTGCATTTCAATAATAATTTTGAAAATATTTCATGCTTTGAATCTAGTAAAGTGTTTCACCTTCGATGCCAAGCCTCTACTGAGTTCTGGGTTCTTGGAAAATTATACATATTATTATTATAAACCGACTATAAAGAAGGCAGAAATAATGAATGTTGAGTTACAACTCTATTTTAAGACATTCTTTTTCGACCATAAATATAGTTATCTCCAAACCATTGAATAATATCTTCTGCTTTGCTTGGCAAATGATTTTTTAATTCATCAAATACATCAGAAATTTTATCTGCAAGTAAAAAGGCAAGAGCAGGAATTTGATGGATTTTTAAACTAAAATTTATATTAGTTTCATAAAGAGTTATGAGACCTGCAGTAGTAATATGAATCAGAACAAAAATTGTAATCGATTAGTTGGTTAAAAATTTTTTAAAAAAATAGATTACAAAATCGACTATTACTAACTAATTGATTAATCAATAAAAAATTTTTTTGCACAGCATATTTGTACCAAATTTTCAATATTGATTAAAAAGTTAATTAAAATAAAAACAATCAGTATTGTTAATGTCGCTATTTGGGCTTTTGAACTATGGTTATTTACCTGGTTCAAGTCACATCAGATTAGTTAAATAACTTTAATATCAAACAATATGTATAATATATGCATAGTTCTATAGATATTGTTACGATTTTTCTTTGGAAAAACTGTAACTAGATAGAATAAGTAATAATGATACTGTGTGTTAAGACTAAACTATGACCACAGAGATATTGTAAGGCTTATTGGTGGTGAAGGCTTAGAAGTTTAGATCTGTACAAATAATTATTTTATTCATCATCTTTGTTTATTCTTATCTATAGATTTTTATTTTGTTTATAGTATAGTATGTTTATTATTTTGAGATGTAGAGTCTTTTGAAAGGTACTAACCAGTATCAAAGCTTAGTAAAGAGTTCAAGAAAAGGTTAAATTTGTAAAGATAAGCCTGATAGAAGGTACTGGTCAGGCTCAACAGATAGAAATAAACCCAAGAATATGTAAAAGCCTTATTCTTATATATCTTAAAAGTATAAAAAGGGTATCTATTCACCCTTTCAATAAAGCTTTAGTCTTTAATATCTTTAATATAGAAGTATTAAGAATTGATTTCTCGAATTGATGTTATATAAGTTACCATTGTATTGTTGTATTGTTTTATATTTTAATTCCCTTATCTTAACCGTGAAGGTGCTTCATGATTGTATTATATCCTTTTTGTATTACCTATTACTTTATTACCTTATAAGTATCAACTCTTAATATCAATTGTATTGATTAACTATCGATATTACTGATTTATTTAATTATGATTACATAACTTGATTTATATTTACTTGATTGTTTACTGATTTCTGATTACTGATTTCCAACATTTTTTTGACTTTTAGATTAGGTAAAATTTTGTGCATTTATTATTTTGTAAAAATTTTATTATTTTTATAGAAATAAAAATTGCATATTTTCATTTTGTAATATGTTTGCAGAAATAGGAGTTGTGCATTAAAATATTTAATCAAATTTTTACAAATGATAAATGCACAAATTTTGTTTAGTATAAAGGTCAAAAAAATGTTGAAGAAATTGAAAATTAGTAATCAGAAATCATTGATTACTTTTTTTAATGACCTTCAAAATTTCACATAACTTTGCAAACTGCAATTAATTTCTAATTCATATAACTAACCTGCAGATTGAACTTTTTGATATACATTTTGGGAAAGATGAAAAAAACATTCTTTTCTTTCGGCGGTAGGGAATTCTACTTGTATGGCATTTATAGTGGCTAGTTCAAAATCTATTAAAATAAATTGAGGTTATAATAAAATATTGTGATCTTTACAAATATCTATTAGATTTTAAAATAATCTTCTATAACAGATTTCTGATTTGCTTGTTATTAATACATAAACAAGTGGAAGAATTCTAGAGTTTTCATTTCTGCCAATACAACCATGTATTGTATATAGTTGATAAAACAAAGATGAAACAGTTTTAAATGTTCTGTCCATAAGCCAAATCAGAGATTGGCTTAAATTTTGAAGATTAGAAATAGTTGAAAAAATTAAGATTCTTTTTTGATCAACAGCAGAATCTTTAATTAAAAAATCAAAACCATCGAGTGTTTTTTTTAGATGATTAGGAATAATAAGATCATCTAATGATTTTGGCTCAGAAAAACCAGAATGTCGAACTCTTTGAATAATTTGATAGAGTGAATTACAAGATGGAAGAGATGGATAAATTTCTTGAGAAATATTTTTAATCGAGGATTGAATGATTTGTGACAGTTTATTAAAAGATTGTTTTGCTTGTTCTTTTAGTTTATTAACTAACTTTCTAGTTTCAACCCAAGCTGGATCAGCAGAATGGCTGTGTGCTCTAGTGCTTGTAAGAAAGTGGTTTCTGTTAATTAAGGTAGTAATAGCATATCTATTACATTTTAATGATTTATGTTTCGCACAACACCAATAATACATATCCTCTTAATTTTTATCTTTAACCATAATAAAACCATTGGCATTGATCATAGGTTTATCATGAATCGAAAGAAGAGTCTCACAAACTATACTTTCCATTGAGACAATTCTTATAACTTCGGAATTGCTAAAACAATATGTATAGGTAGGATCTTAATAATGGTCTTAATACATAATAAGTTTATATATCATAATAAGAAATTTTTTTTAAGTGAACTTATTTGTAAGATGGTAAAATCTACTTCTTTGGTACTGAGACACTTTATTTATAGACAATAAAATTTATCATTTACATCATAGATTATAATTAATATGATCTCTATAATCATTAGATAAGTAAAGTATGGGCAAAAACTTTTAACAGAAGTATCATGATTATTAAAATTAAGTAATTCAATAAAATTATATAATTATGCTAAATAATAATAATAAATTGCCTAGTGCTACAATATCAAAATATTAATAAGCAAGTATACAATTGACCTACTCAGAAGACCATATTTTAATATTTAATATGTACTAATTTTGATCAAATTTTATGAATTATTATTATCATTGATTATTATCATTGATTTTTAATAATCATTAAAATTAAAAAACTCTGCCTATATGAAAAATAATTTATATGACTATGACCTGTATGTTTTGATAATACGTACTAGCAATTTTGATCAAATTTTATTATTATTTAAAAAAATCAGTCCATACGAAAAATAATAATTAATGTGAAGAATGATCATAAAATTGGCTAAAGCTAAAATTTTGGGGTTTCAATTTAGGTTCCTAAAACCCACTTTTATATGTTATTAGAAATTCTACCCATAAAGTTAACCCCAACTCTAAAAAAAAGTCAAAAAAATATACTCCAAAAATTTTAAAATTTTTATAATAAAATAGGTCCAAAATTCGGCTTCAGCCAATTTCAGCTTTAGCTACCACAATACATATCACTATGATCCATATGTTTTAAAAAATCTGCTCATTAAGAAAGTTAGAAATTGTGGGCTGCGTCAGAAAAATTATTGGGCAATATATAATAACTCACTACTCAAAACACTAATACTAATTAAAATATTTTAACCAGAACACTGGTGTGGAAAGACTTGGTCCAAGTAACCAGAGTTAATTGGTAGGTAGAGGTAGTGTTAAATACAGATAAATGCCTTTTGATTCTCTTAACAAGTATCTTGCTTCTTTTTAATACCTTCACTAATACTATAAAATACTATAAATTCTTCTTTTTGTAGATACTAAGGCCAGGTCTCGTGATTGGAATTAGCCAATCGGAATGTAGTACAAGGTCGCAGTATCACAGGATCATGAATCAAGTATAATGACGTTGATCACAAACATAATCAGAGGGTTGTCTAAAGCAGAGCAGAATCACGTGATATATAACCAATCACATTATAGAATTTTGATGATTGCTGGTGAAGCAAAACAAGAAATAAAAACGAAAACTATGAAAAATACAAAAAATGGCAGTCTAAACCTATCTCGGGTAGATTAATTAAAAATGTTGAGAAAGTAATTTTGCTTATATATAACTACCTAAAACCTAACCTAACCCAATATAAGATGACCATAACCTAAAGTTAATTTAATAAAATATATATTATAAATATTATAAGAATCTGCTCCGCTTTAGACGTCCCTCTAATCAGGATCGATTTTAATATATAAGGGTTTGTCTTACTGTAATTCTGTAATTTGAGTTTATTAAAGCTTATGATAGTATAAGTGGTGTAATCAGAAATCAGAACATTAGTATAAATAGCAAATGAAAATAAAGAAAAATGGTTAGTCTTTTGACTAGTAAAAAGGATATAACGACTTATAAAATAAAAGATATTTACCTGTGAGAGTGTTTGCATGCAAGTGAAAGTACTAAGCGATACTGTTTTATTTTAAAATCATTTGAGTTAAATAACAGTAAAATTGGTTACTGTATAACCTCTAATAATAAGATAAGTATAAAAAAGTACATATTAATTTAAGTAATTAAAATGGATTAATCATGAATATTTACTATATAATTAGTTTCATTCTATTTATATAGAGGTATAAAAAAAATTATTATGTATAAGTGATCCAAGTTCATATGTGAGTGATGGGTAGAGAAAACCTGCAATTCTAAAAAATATATTATTATGAATTTTATAATAATATATTTTTAGAATTGCCGATTTTCTCTGCCATCACTTATATAAGAATTTACTTATTTAATTTAAAAGATAAGTATAAAAGCATTTACTAATCTAAGTAATTAATTAAAGCAAGCTAATCAAAAATGTTTACTAATTAGTTTTATCCTATTCCTATAGAAGTATAAAAAAAAAATACTATAAGTGATCCAAGTTAATATATAATAATTTATATATTTAATATATAAGATAAGTATAAAAGTGTTTATTAATCTAATAATCAATTAAAATAATCAAGAATATTTACTAATTAGTTTTATTCTATTTATATGTAAGTATAAAAAAAATACTATAGGCAATCCAAGAATTTACATATTTAATTTATAAGATAATCTAATAATTAAAATAATCATGAATATTTACTAATTAGTTTTATTTTATTCAGATAAAAGCATCAAGAAGATAAAATGTTGAAAGTGTCGGGCAAGCAAAAGTGTTGGGCAAGCAAAAGTGTTGGGCAAGCAAAAGTGTCAGGCAAGTAAAAGTGTTGGACAAGCGAAAGTGTCAGACAAGTGAAAATGTCAGGCAAGTGAAAGTGTCAGGCAAGCAAAAGTGTCGGGCAAGCGAAAGTGTCGGGCAAGCATAAGTGTTAGGCAAATGAAAGTGTCAGACAAATAAATTTGTCAGGCAGATGAAATTGTCAGGCAAATGAAAGTGTCGGGCAAATGAAAGTGTCGGAAAGATAAATTTGTCAGGCAAATAAAAGTGTCAGGCAATCAAAAGTGTCAGACAAATGAAAGTGTTGGGAAGATAAATTTGTCAGGCAAATAAAAGTATCAGGCAATCAAAAGTGTCGAGCAAACAAAAGTGTTGGGCAAACAAAAGTGTCAGACAAATGAAAGTGTTGGGAAGATAAATTTGTCGGGCAGATGAAAGTGTTGAGCAAACAAAAGTGTCGGGCAAATAAAAGTGTTAGGCAGATGATTGTCAGGAAGGTTATTGTTGGAAAGATAAATTTGTCAGACAGATAAAAGTGTCAGACAAATAAAGTGTCAGGCAGATGAAAGTATTGGGCAGATGATTGTTGGGAAAATGGTTGTCAGGAAAGTTATTGTCAGGCAAATGAGTGTCAGGCAAAAGATTGGAACCCTAAAGTTCTTCTAAATTAACTACCATTATACTTTTCTTATTACAATATTTATCCAATAATCTTTCCAAATATTAATTGCTTCTGATGCAATCTTTCTGACTTTCACTTACACTGCTTAACTTGCTCTAATTTATTTCTTATTATAAACATTTTTAACTCATCAATTTAGCATATTTTATCTAAAGCAGACCTCAACTTATTTACTAGTCAACTACATGAACTTACTTACAAAATCCAAAACAATACTTCATTTGACTGAATATTATTTCAAGCAAACTCCTTCTATCTTGATCTTACTCTTAAAGGCCTTATACCTAAAGCCCTAATTGAAACAATTTATAACTACAACATATCTACCAAAATAGCTTCACAAACTATTATCTAAATACTTCTTAATCTTAATGACCAAATCTATAATTAAATATGGAAACCTTATTGTATTGACTTTTCTAACTAGAAAAATAATAATAACATTACATCTTTTCTAAGCTCTAATAATAATTATACCTTTCATCAAATACAGCAAACTAGACATTACAAGAGATCACATATAAACTATACATACTCATGTTTATATGGAATAGCAGATCAATTACATTTATGTCCTAATATCTGTTCACCAATTGGACAAGCTATTAGGAAAATTAATATATGATTGACACTCTGAATTAATTATAGTACATTTTACAACCACATTTTAACATTACAAATCTAGGTAGGCCTAACCACCTAGTCAGTTTAGGTTGCAGATAAAACTGTCTAAGCTTTAATTCTTGCATGTAATTTTTATTTTGTAGTTTACAATCTTAGTATATCTTAGTATATAGTATATTAATATATACAATTAAAATTACTAATAAAGATATGAACAAGGCCTTACCTTAACACCAAAAAAAAAAGTTTAAGTTTGTTGTATAGTATATAATTAACTTCTGTCTTAATTTTAAATAAATTAGATTTTGTGTATTCTTATTAGTAATAGTTATTGTATTTGTATATTATTAAAGATTATACTACACTCAATTATTAATACTGCAATACACTCTATTCTTAACAAAAAATCACACAAACATAGCTATAATTACTAATACTTTCTTTATAGTACCTCACTTCATTTATCACTTAAAGAACTTGGTCATTTAATCAAAATATTGAAAAATCCTAACAACAATTTTAACATTAATCAAATTAATTCAAGAATTCAAAATATCAATTCAAGATCTTAGTGCAACATTTATATCCTTACCTTTCATCAACATTTACAACTCAACCAATGGATCCAACATGCACAAGATATTTGGAAACAATTCTATCATGCTCATCATCTTAAAAACTCTTTTTTGCTTCAACAACAAATTCAACAAACTACTGAAAAAAGATATGAAACATTCTCTACACATCTGAAACATGCCATTAATAACATTCTTAATTGCTATAAAGCTCCTATTCATTTTTCTAACATTAAACTTTTAGACCAAATAGTCACAGACCCAAACCTTATTAAACATTATATACAATCTCATTTTTATAACTGGACAGCTTATTGACCAACTGACCAAACTCTTTTTAATAACTTTTGGTCTGCACAATATCAACCACTATCACATATCAATACTCAATAG
>CAJVQA010007632.1:0-13657 GCA_910591915.1 Cetraspora pellucida | reverse complement strand
TTCTTAAATTTATGTACTTTTAAAAATTATTTAAACCTGACAAGATTTCTTTAATAAAATTTTAAGTATTTTTATTAACAAAAATTATATACAAAGTACTTTGAATAACAAAACCTTTACATATATACTAGAAAGGCACTTTTTGGGCAAACCAAAAATAGGAGCTCAAAAGATGCAAATAACTCATTAGACCAATTTAGAAGTTGTTAAAACAGGTTATGAGACATAAAAAAAGTATACAAATCATCTAATATAATCAGTAGTGAAACAAAAATCTAAGTTAAATATAAATAGAACATAATACAAAATTTGGTAAGTTTAAATTGCAAATAAATACATCTGAGTTCTATGTTTAATATATATATAATAATAGATAATGTATAATATAGAATTGATTAGCTATAACAAATATTTTAATAAAAACTAGAAAACATAACCTTACTTTAATACTAAAAAAAAAAACTATTAGTTAGCTAATATGGAGTACAGACAATAAAAATAGCATATTTTTATATTTATCTTATTTTGAAATAATTAAGTTTAATAATTTGTTTTAATTTTAGACTAATTCAGAATTAATTAAAATTTATAATTTTGATTGGTTAAAGGCAACATGTGACTATTAGATAATCTTGTGATATGTTGGTTTTATGCAGCTTTATATAATTTGACTTTTACATTATTTTAACATTTTATTATACAAATTGGCTTTTATTTATAATTGAAAAATGTCAACTATGTCAAAATTTATATAAATATAATAAAAACTTATTTTTAAAAAAATGTAAAAATGAGTTATTTCTATTGTTCACATCCTATATATATTAATAATATGTATATAATATCAAAACTAATATACATATTGCAGATAATAAAGATATTCAAAGAGTGTCTAAATTATTTATGTTAACTAGTAATTAGATTAATTAAAAATAAAATAAATTTGTTAACAATTATAGAAAATAATATAATTATATATCAAAGCTTAAAAAAGATATAAAATATTAACAGAACTCTTTCTAATGATTCTTTATACTAACTTTTTCTATATATACTGATCTATAAATATTATATGGTTAGTATATTTTACTTAACAAAGCTTTACTATATAGCATTTAAGTTTAAGAGTTTTAGATTGCAGTAAGTGATATAAAAAAGAGTTTAAAAAGACAGTTTTTTGTAGGTTTGACTTTCTAGTAGAAGTTTATAAAGTATTAAAAAAGTAACTTTAGTTATAATTAAGAAAGTGTTTGTTAAGCTATATCTGAGCAATAGTAAAAATAGAAGCCTAGTTAAATAAGTTATTCAATATAAGTAAACTCCTACAAGTCATTACAGCTAGTGTTTCAAAAAATTTTTATATTACTTTTTTTTTAAGAAATTTTTATTAAAAATAAATAATCTGGCTTACTTTTATTAAAATCAGTATTGTTAATTTTTTAAAATTAGAATTGTTTATCAGTTTTATTTTAAAAAACCCATGTTGTCAATAAAGCATGAATACATGTAACTTAAAAAAAACATAACAATAAGATAAGATTAAAAATTTTTGACAAAAAATAAGTTAATTGGTTAAAAATATAACAAGTATTAAAATGTAAGATCTGGTGAAAAGTATAATAAGTTATATATAAAAATAGACATAGTAACAAGGAATCAAGGCATCTAGTATATAAAAAATTTTTATCAGTTTAGTTTTGATTAAATTGGTTTCTTTAAAATATAAGCTTTAGTATTAAATATGTTAATTAGATAGAGACAAAATAAAGATTACTCACTATTAATATTAAAAAAAAATAAAAAAATAAAGATTACTATATTTAGTAATATATAATTTTTAGTAAGCCAACACAGTCTTTAGAATTTGTAACTATTTGTCAGAACTTGTATTAGTATTTTTCTTTTCTTTTATTTTTTAATATTTGTTTTTTTTATATTTTTCCCCTATACATATTTTTTTTTAATGCATTTCTCTTTTAACAAAAAGTTTTTTACCTTTTTATGAACAAATAATATTAGATTGGTGTTGTTTAATTGTAGAGCAATAGACAGATAAGCTTGATTCAGACTTTAGCAAGTTTAGTATAACAGGTTATTTATAGATGCTAATTAGAATAATTATATAATAAGAGTAATTTTATTTATCAGATGATTTTTTAGGAGAGGGATAAAAAAAAATAAAATTTAATATAAAGAATCTGATTAGATATATATTAAAAAAAAAGAGAAAGAGGATGGCGATCCTAGTGTAGTGGTTGAGTTGTCATCTTCCAAGTGGCAGGTCTAAGGTTCAAATCCCACCTATGATAAAATTTGGAAATTATATCTGTGTTATGGTAATTGTCTTCTGTCGATCAGTTGGCCTCATGTGGCTGTTACCCAGGTACACCAGGCCAGGTCCCTCCAGCTTTGGAAGCTCAAGGCATCTATGTGAAGTGTAACATTACACATACATAGAGAAATGTTTACTGGTGTTGCATAAGACTTTGGTACAAACCTATGATAAGACAACCAGGCATAGAAGACTAAGGAACCGAGGTAACAGAAACCCACTTGGAAATTCATGAGTAAAGAGATAGCATAAACTTTCGATAGTACCATCAGACTGGTTAAAGCCCATGAAACACCTTCATAAAAACTGAAGATTAAAACCAGATGACAAATATGTGTAGAGGAGCACATAACCAACCAGGCTGCTGAGTTCGATGAAGAAAAAAGATACAGAAGTATACCATACCAGGCCATCTGAATTGGTAGTCTGAATAAATAAGACCAATGATTCTGAGTTGCGGCTAGTAGGAGATGATGGAGAAGATGTTGGAAAGATGGGTACTGGGGTTCTAGTGAACTTTACAAGGGTAGAAATAGTGTAATGTAGCAGTTAAACAGGTAACCTCTGTGACTGCAAGTATTAGGTAACTATAGCATGTTGCATAAAACTAGATCTATATGTGTAGAACATAAAGGCTCTAATAAGTTTCCTATTAAGGATAAAGTAGTCCTAAGGAGATCGATTAGCATCGAGAACTTGGATGGACAGTGCTTTAGATGTTCCTGTGATATAAGGAGGACTGCATATGCAGAGGGTTTAAATAGGCAAAACCCCTAGTTGGCTTGCAGGTATGACAACTAGTATAGAAACTTATATAGAATGTTGTTAACTAAAAGGGCTCATTTTTACATATATCTCATTTTGAGATAATTCAGTTTAATAATTTGTTTTGATTTTTGGACTGATCTGGATTAACCAAATTTCATGATTTTGATTGGTTAAAAATAACAGATGACTATCGAGTAATCTCGTAAGATGCTTGGCCTTGTATAATTTTTCTTCTAATTATCTCTATTTGTCATTATGCAAATCGATTTTCATTTATAATTGAAAATGTCAATCATGTCAAAATATACATGAATATAATAAAAACTCATTTTTTTAAAAAATATAAAAATGGGCCCTTTTAGTTGACAATACTCTATATAGTAATATGTAAGCAAACTACTTAAATTAGGCACCAAAAGTGCACGTGTGGCTAGTTGTAACCTTCAATGTAAAGTGAACCCCTGGTGGCATGCCATGTCCTAATATACTTGAATAAAAACATCGCAACTTCCAAGATAGGGACTTTAACTATAAAAAAAAAAAAAAAAAAAAAGGAGAGTACCTCTTTGATAAAAAAAAATTAGGTAATAAATAACACAACTCTAATAATATAAGAGTTAAATAAAGTTATATTTGTATATTATTGGTACTAAACTGTTATAAATAAACTTCTGACTAATAAATATTGTGGCTATTAAAGATAAAAAAAAAGATATAAAATATTAAACTAAAAAGTATACAATAGTTAATTGGTTTCTAACAAAAAAACTAAATAAGCCAAATCAGATTAGTAAAATAACTAAAATAAAAGTAAAACAGGATTATGTTTTAGCAAAATAAATATTAAAAGATTTAAATATAGCAATTGCAAGTAACTTGAAAAAGATCTAAAAGAGTAATCTAATATGTTTAGTATTGCTAAGGGCAAATAAAATAGGTGTAACAGTAAACTCAAAAAGTGTTTTTTGGCAGGTTTATAATACAGATAAAATTGTATATAGTTTAATAAAAATAAGACATTTAGAACAGCTTGTAGAAAGTTGATAAAGTATAGATTGTTTTTTGCATAACAGCTAGTTAACCAAAAAGGCAAAAGAATAATTATATAAAAAAATTTAGAGCACTACAGACAAGTAAACAAAAAGTTGAAAAACAAAGTAATTTGTTAAAATCAAACAGAAAATATTAAATAATCAAATTGATAAAACAGTCTGAACTGAGTTTCAAATACAAAAAATAAAATTATAATAATGTAAGCTATAGCCAAAAAGCTATTATAGAACAAAAAAAAACATAAATAAATGCTAGTGAATAAGAAAAACATAAAATCAATAATAAACAAAGTAATTAAAAAAAAAAAGATATTTATAAACCATTAAAACATATTTCAAGTTAAAAAAAAAAAGTTATTTAGTACTTATAATAATACTATAATTTCTTTGTAATTTTTTTTCATTATTTTTCAAAGAGTTTTCTTAATTATATGCTAATTACTATAATTAATTTAGCTATTAGGTTTTTTTTTTTTCCTTATAAGCAGTCACACTAGTACTTTATTGAGTTTTTGAAATTACATTTGTAACTATATACATATCTCTAATATCTAAGTCTAGCATTACCCAGCCATCTAAGTCTAGCATTACCCGGCCACCTTAATGGTATCTAAGTGCAACCTGCTATATTACTTTAAACAAAAGTAAGCTACTTGTCTGACTACTTAAAGTTTATAATGAAAGGGCCTTCTCCCTTCTATGACAAGCCCCAAAATTGTCTTTGTTACTTCTTTCTCAACTTGCTTTTTTTTTTTTTTCTTTCTTCTTTCCTCTTTTCTATTTTTTCTTAATCTGCCTTTTTTTGTTTTTCTGGTTTCTTTAGAATTTCATCTTTTTTTCTTTTACTTTTTCCTGTTATTTCAACTTTATTCTCTTATTCAACAATTTTCTCACACTGTATTCTTTATATTTGTTTATAAAATATGTCTCAGGCTATTATTGCTACTGTATTTTCAAACTGCTATCTTGATTTTGTGTTTAATAGCTTTGCTAGTTTGTCTTGTGTTTTTTTTTGGAATTAGGCCTTTTATTAGTGCTTCTCTTGTTTTGACTTTCTTTGTTTCTGTTTTTTCAAAGAGCACTGTATATAATATATACAAGAGAATTCAGATCTTCTTTTCTTCTTTTAATTTCTTCTATGCTGTTGCAATGGTCACTTTTTGGATTCTTTTTCAAAGATTTCTTTGTCCTTTGCATACTGCCAAGTATGCTTGTATCTTTTTTACTTTATTTTGACATACTTGGCATTCCATAATTGTATATATATCTGGCCTTCTTCTGTTAAGTTCTTCTAAAGTTGAAAGTTTATCTATTATGCACTTGATAAATGCACTTCTTCTGGCACTGCTTCTTCTTGTTGTGCAATGTATTCTCTTAATCATCTTTAGCCTTTTCCAAAAATAAGTCAATCATAAATTGTGTTTTCTGCTTCTGGCTCTAAATCTTTAACTGCTCTTATTTCTTTCCACTCTGCACCTAAGCTTGCATTCATTATTAACTTGCAAAGCAGTTTTGCTAGTATGTCAGTTCATCTGTTTTCCTACTCTAGGCAGTACTCTATCTCTTTACAGCTAACTTTCTTGGCCTGTACTATTTTCCTACTCATTGTCCTTTTCTTTGCTAAACTATCTGCTTTGTCATTTCACTTGTCTTTACTATGACTTTTTACTTTAATTAAATCTATCTAAATGTTTTTTGTCTTAACAAATCTTTGATTTTCATTAACCATATTGCATTTTTTTTCTTAATAATCTTGTTTCTGTCTGTTTGTTCTAGACTTCTACTGATGTTTCTAATTGCAGCATTACTATCTGTATATAACTCTATTTGCTTCTTCTTAAGTATTGTTAAATCACTGTCTAGATTGCTACCAACTCTGCTATTGTTGACATTTGCCATTCTTCTAGTCCAAATGCTAACTTTTCTTTTGGTCATTCTTGTGTTTTATTTGTTTGAACCTATCTGATACTTATATTGTTCTTAGACAATAGTTCTTTACTATTCTTCTTATTGGCTGCACTATCAGTATATATTATATATTTATTCTTGTTTTTCATAATGTTTCTTCTTAGGACTTTTGTTATATCTTAACTAATATTCTTTTTCAGTTTTTGTCACTTAATGATTTCTACTTCTAGTTCTTCTATCATTGCAAGGCCTTTTAATTTGCATTCACTTATTTTTGATTTATTTTTTTCTGCCTTGTCTATTATTTGGTCTATCACTATCTTGATTTGATTACTACCCTTATTTATTAATCTAACTAGAATTATGTTAATGTTTTTATTTAATCTTATCTACTGTTTTCTATTTGTTTTTCTTTGCTTATGCACTCTTCACATCTGTTGATTTCAGTTGCTACATTATTCTTTTTGCACTTCATTAGCCAATGTTCGATTAGTGCTTTTTTTTTTTTCTTTTTAACCACTTTTCTGAGCTGTTTGTAGTTTTGTATGCCATATACTATCAACTCTTTTCTTCTTCTATTTTCTGATATATGCTCCTATTTGACTTGCATTGCCTAAGTATTTTGTTCACTTATTCTAAAGTATCTTTGCACCACTCTACTCTCTGGGCTACTAAGCACTTTTGATTTCACTGCTTTGAACCATTCTGCTTTTTTTTTTTTATTTGATTTGCCTTGATAACCTTTTAATTGCTGCCATATAATTAGTTTTTCTCTCTTTGTGTCTAGTAGTTGGTTTAGATATATTAGCTCAGCTTCATTTACTCTAACTGCTTCTTTTTTTCACAATTGTGTGTCTACCAGATCTTGTATTTTAGTATCATACCCAAGCATTGTCCATAACTCACTTTCTGTTTTAATATTTATTTTTAGTTTCCTTGCTTTGAGTATTATAAGGCATGCCAAGTTATTCTTTAAATATGTTTCAATTTCTGGCTGCTCCTCAGTCTTCTATATATCTTCCATTAAACCTGCTTTTTAACAACCTTGTATTATTCTTAGTCTCATTAGCTGTCTATAACCATTTTGTCTGTTCAGTCTTGCCAAAAAGCCACTCACTTGCTTTATAATTAACTCTTGTTGCAATATTCTACAACTGTCAAGATCTTTGTGTTCTATTACATAGTTTTCTACTGTTCTTTGCAGATTGCTCTTTTGTTTTGCCAGACTTATTATTGGTTGATGTATTTCCTTTAGACTTCTGTCTGACATTTTTGTTAGCTATAACATATAGCTTAGTTTGAGTATTATTACCATATTGTTTATATATACAATCTGACTTATTGTCATTTTTTTGTACTTTAAATCTTTTATAGTTTGGCTTATTATTCCTTTTGCCTTTCTCTTTACTTGTATCTCTCACATTTTGTTGTTTAACCATATTTCCAATAAATAAACTATTTTGTATCTTGATTCTTCTATTATCTTGCTTTTTCTATATATTACTGCTCTTTTTTCTTTTCAAACTTTTGTGTTCATTGTTAATAATTTTAACTTTGATTCATTTATCTCTATATTGTTCATTTCAAAAAACTCTTTTACTATTTCTAAGATTTCTAATAATTGCTCTTTGCTGCTTGCAACCCATGTAGTATCATCTGTATATGCAATTGCAGCTTGATAATATCTTGTAATATTGTTGCATTGCATACCTTTTTGCAACTGTTGCTTGACTATATACTCTAAACTTTCTTCTTTTTAGATTCTCTCTAATAATAGGTCATAGAAAAGACATCATATTAATGGTAAGATTACTTTATCTTGGTCTATTTCATCTTCTGTCATTAGTTCTTCTATTAGGCCATATGCTGTAATTATTCTTAGTTGTCTCTTGTAGAAAACATTCAGTATATATTTAATTGTTCTCTTGGGTATTTTGATTCTTTGCAATGCTAGTTCAAGGCTTTTGAAAGGAATTAAGTCAAATGCCTTTTTTATGTTCTGCAGCAGTATTCATATTTTTTTATCTTTTTCTTTTGCTTTCTTCATTATCATGTTTAAAATCTGTACTGGTTGCTTTGTTGAGTTTTCTGATAGGTCTGCAAAGTTTGGCCTTCTAAGTATTTCTTTTTTTATAAATACTTTGGTGAGCCTTTTCATTATTACCTTTGTTACAACTTTTCTGAATGTTTCAATCAATGCTATTGGATGAATATTGTTTAAGCTATATCCCTATTCTATATCTTTTGGTATAGGGTAAATTTGTGCTATTTTTCACTTTGTTGGAATTTCTCCTACTTCTAAGCATAAGTCTGCAAAGCTTTTAAAGACTTCTTGTGTCTTTGCACCTGTTTTTTTAATCAATATATAGCTTATATCTTAAATACCTGAAGCTGTTCCTGTTTTTAACTCTCTTAGTACTTCTTTTCATTTTTTTTCTTTAATTTTTTCTTCAACTTCTGTGTATCATTCCTCTTTGATGCTTCTTCTTAGTTCATATATCTCTTTTTTACTTTTTTGTCATTGCTTCTAATTTGGTGTTTTTTTTTCTACATTGTATTTTATAATATTCTGCTATCTTTGTCTTTACCTTTTCTGGCTTTGTTATTAAATATGTCTTCTCTTCTTCTTGCTTGATAAGCCTATCAAGCATTATCTTTTTATATAGTTTATTTAAAAGGCTGACAAGCATTTTTTCTTGATTTGTTTTAATCATTTTACATTTTTTGTCTATATTCTCTTCTATTCATCTCTTTTGTGTTTGCTCTCAGTCTTTCTTCTTTTTTTCTTGTAAGAGCTTTTGCTATTCTTTTATATCTTCTATCCAGACATGTGACCAATGCCTCTGTAATTTGGGTAATTTTGCACCTATCTTATTGCCAAGTGCTTTTAATTGTTCATTTGTTCTACTTCTTTCTTCTTCTGTTATTTTTTGATCTTTTCTTATCTTTGCATATTTGATTAATCTTTGTAGCTTTACAATATCTTTTTTTTGTTGTTGTGTTTTTTTACTAACTCTTCTGTTTGCCATTGTGTTGTATATTCTTTTTTTAGATATATGCTTATTGGCTGCAGTAATAATTGCTTCTTCTATAATATCCCAAATACTATTATTTTGTTTATATATTTTTCTATATTTTGCACCTCTATTTGGATGTTTTTTAGACTTTTTTTTACTTTTAATCACTTTTGCAGCTTCTGTACATAATTTTCCCAATTCTCTGGTTTTGCCTGATCATATAAATATAAAGTTCTTGATTATTCTTTTTTTTTAACCTCTGCTTTACTGTTTCTCCTTATTATATGTTTAATCTATATTTCTGCAGTTGTAATTTTGTGATTGCTTTTTGTAATTTCTTCTGTTTCTTCAATACTTGCTCTTTGCAGCTCTGTGGCCAACTCTTCTGATACCCAAATATAGTCAATTCTCATTGCAGCTTCCTTGTTTGACTATGTGTACTTTTGGCTTGTTGGATGCATATTTCTATATATGTCTATAAAGTCTTGTTTTTTCATTTAGTTAAAGATTGGTAGTCTTTTAAAATTTGCTGATTGTGGGTGTTGTCTGTCTAATATATTGTCTGCTGTATGATTAAAGTTATCCATAATCATGATTTGCATTTGTCTTTTTCATCTAGTAACTATCTCTACAATCTTTTGTTGGAAGTTTTTCTCTATTATTTTGTTACTTGGTAATATATAGACTCCTATCACTATTAGCTCCAATTGCTTGAAGTATAATGTAATCTCTATCATGTATTTACTTATTCTCTTAATTGCACCTACATGTTTTTCTCATTGTTCTTCTATTAAAATTCTTATACCAGATCCTTTTTTCTTATTTTTTGCTGTGTTTGTCCAGTATTCTACATAGTTTTTGTTTGATGTATGCATTAAAAACCTTCTTTTCCTTTCAGTAATATTTGTTTCTATGACTCCTAGTATTGCAATTTTCTTTTCTTCTACCCAGTTAAGCAGATTTTCAAGCTTCTACCTATTAGTTTTAAGTTCATTAACATTATGATATGCTATTTTGATCTCTTTCTTTTTTTGTTTTCACTTTTCTTTTAATTGGTCTTGTTTTGCTTTTATGTTTTCTACTTTTTTTTTGCCTTTTCTGGTTTCCTTTTCTTTTCAGTAAAGAGTTGTTATGCTTTTTTTATATATTTCTCTTTCTCTTTGTAGAAAACCTTCAAACTTCTTATCCATTTTCATTAGTTCAACTGGAGTGCTCTTAGAAGCAATCAGCTGGGCCATTCCTTGTCCTTAGCTGTATTCTTTCTATTGATTTATCTTGTTGAACTTCAAGTCTGTCTAGTTTTTCTAAAATTCTTTAAAGCAAATCTTGCATTTGTAGATTGAAGTTATTTTCTTCTGTTTGTTTTATTCAACTACTATTTTTGTTTCATTGTTTTTTTTTTTGATTGTTTCTTTTTTGTTAACCTTCTGCTCTTCTTCAATTATATTAATAAATATTTTTTCTAAGTTTGAGTGTCTTTGACTATTACTACCTTCTTTTTTCTTATTTCACTTTTCTTGAAAGTTTTTCCAATATAGAAGATGGTTATTAAATCTTATTGGTTTAGATTATGCTGTTTTCATTTCTTCTTCTGATGCAAAGGTAATTATTACTGCTCTTCTTTGGTTTCTATTTCTGTTAGATGGTATGTAAACTGACTTTGCTTCTTTATTTTTTAAGCAGTATAATAGCAATACTTCTAAAGCATTATCTGGGAGCTCTGTTAGTCTTGTTGTGAATAAGTTTTAAAGATCACTTGTGTGTAATCTTCATTACCTTTGGTTACTCTTGCCAACTTGTGGACACCAATTGGCAAAGTTCATAAAATGTTTTTGTTAGTAAGTTGATCTGTTTAAACTATTGCTAATGCCTTGTGTTTAGATCTTTTAATGCACCTTATTTGTATCTTCTTGAAATTTTTGCACATATGTCTAATTTTCTCTGCATTAATATTCACTGATAAGTTCCATATTGTAAAACAGTTATATGAATTTTTTTTATTTTCTGTTATAAACACATCTTCTTTTTTCTTATCTTCTTCTTTTTTATATTGGCTTTTGTATCTTTTTTTTTTTTCTTGTTGCTGTTTTTAACTTGTTGTTCGAGTTTTGATTCTTTGTTTCTTTCTTTTTCTGAGATAAGCTTGAGCTATTTATCTTCCTTTTCTTGGATTCTGTCTATCGCTGCATCTCGACTATGTTCACAATCAAAGTCTACTTCTATCCAATTGTTTTTGTTTTTAAAAACTTCTTTAATTGTCTTAATATGATAGTTTTTGCCCAGAATCCATTGCACATATTTTATCTTTTCATCACTTGTTTTTTTAGGCAGAATGTATGCAGGCATGTTTGCTTTAAAGAACATGTTCTTATTATATACTCTATTTTCTGATGACCATTGGCTGTGCTAAATTGTGTCAGTAAAGATTAGATCTTCATAGGTCAGTTTTTTTTCTTTTAATTCTATTATTTTTTCCTCAATGTTTTTTATATTTTTCCTAACATCTTGAATAATACTATCTCTTAAAACTTCTGTGTCCTTCTTTATCTTTTTCTTTCTTATTTCTTCTGCTTCATTTAATTTGTTTGTATAAGTTTGGTTTGTACTTAATAAAAAATTTTTTTGTTACATATCTTGTTGCATATTAATGTTGAGCTCCTCTATTTGGCCAATGACTTTATTCATTATTTGAGTTAATTTTTCTTGTAGTATTTCTTCTCTTTCTGCATCTTGATGTCTCTTTTTTGTTATTAATATTTCCATCTTTTTAGTATTGTTTAGTTTCTCTATTCTTTTCATTTTTTTCTCTTCTCTGAGTATTTTTTCTTTATTCATATTTGTAATATATTCAACTGATTTTGGGTTCTGATTCATTGGTCTAAGTCTTTGTATCTATTTATCTATTATATCTTCTTTGAGCCAGCTTAGTTTTGCTAAACTCAAGGCTTTAAGAATTTGTCTATAAAGTAGTATATTACTTAGTGTAATATGATTTAGGTTGTTTATTGATAAGTCTTTTGCTATATGCTCTACATTGCTTGATTCTTTTGCAGGTGTTGTTAGAATTTGATCCAACAATTCAGAGTTTAAATATCTTTGATTTTTATTACTTGCCCCTTTGATGTAGTACATAATGTCTGTGTCAGTAGCCCAATCTATTTGATTTACTTGTTGGGTTTTTAACTTGTTTGATTTCTTTTTGAATTGTTCATGTATATTCTGTATTATGCTACTATTTACTTACTATCTATATATATATTTCCTAATTGGAAAAATGACTTTGTTGTTTGTTGTTTGTTGTTGTTGTTTAGTCAGTTATATGTTTTTTAGAGTCAATTGTGTTTTTCCAAAATTTCAAGTTTTATACTAAAAAGAAAAAAAAAATTTCTAAAAGCAAGTTTAGTTTGTTAAGGATACCTTTTTTATTGTTATACTTTTACTGTTGTTTATGTACTTTTGCACATAAACTCTTTTTTTTTAAGAGCCCAAGGACTGTTTTCTATTTTGTTTCAGTCATATTTTATGTTTTGTTTCTGCTCTACTTTGGAATTAGAAATCAGTGAAATGAGTTGTATTAGCTATTAGTTTATCAAATATAATTAAAATTAATTTAGCAAATATTATATAAATAAATAAGCATTATAACTTATTTACTTTACTTTATAGTACAATTTTACTTATTAATAATTTGATTAATATATATATTAATGATCAACTTTGATTTGTAATGATTTATATTTATTTTTTATTTTTATCTTTATTTATTATTAATTATATGTTAGCATCTTCTAAATAGATTAGTAAGCATTATAAGTAAACTAAGCTTCTATTTTTAATGTACTTTTATTCTTAAATTTATATATTTCTAAAAATTATTTAAATCTATCAAGATTTTTTTAATAAAATTTAAGTATTTTTATTAGCAAAATTATATACAAAAGTACTTTAAATAACAAAATCTTTATAACATAGTAGTAGCAGAAAGCTTTTCACTATACTACATACACTTTATTTTACATAACACTATTTTTTTACTTTGTTTTATACTTGTTTTATTTATATTTTATTGGCTTCTTTTTTATAATTTTTCTTAACAAAATAGCTACTTAACAAACTTTAGTAAATGTTATTAGACAACTTGTTACTATTGTTATCCTATATCTACTTCTTTTAAGATAGTAGGTAACTAGAGTGACCTTAAACAGTAAACACTTTTTGTAACCTCACTTGTTACTATGTTATAACTAAGTCAAAAGGCATTTTATTTTAGAAAACTTAACAAAGAAGATTTAAGACAATTTGCAATTATAAAAGAGGCTACAATTAAAAATATATGAGGATACTAATAACTGTTTAATTTGGGTAATATAAACTAGTAGTTTATTAGTAAAAGAGTATGAAGACTCGATGTTGAACTTGGGGTTCACATCTGCTGCTTTTATACTTTTTGGCTATATAGTAAATGTAATGACCTATATCTTTTATATATATTTTTTTTTGGTGTTAAGATGAGGCCTTGCTTATATCTTTATTGGTAGTTTTTAAAGTTAGTAACTTCATGGAGTTACTATGTACAAAAA
>CAJVQA010007631.1:0-13658 GCA_910591915.1 Cetraspora pellucida | reverse complement strand
TTACAGAGTTGCCTCCAGCTGGAATTGAACCGTTGACCTTGTCTGTGGAGGGAGGGGTGCCTAGACCACTAGGCTACAGGACCCCATCCCCTTAAAAATATTTTAATAAATATTGTTATTATAATCTAATTATAATAAATTAATAATATTACATAATTTAAAATTTTTTTTAATAGTAATTTACTTTAAAGTTAAATTAAGTTAAATAATATTTTTCTATTTATTAAACTTAATTTGATTGTGTTTAAAATTTAAATAATTAAACTTGAGTTTTTGTAATTATTTATTTTTGTTATTTAAACTTGTATGCTTAAATTAATTTGATAAGCAAATGTTTGATTTAATTTTAAACTTTAAACTCTATAATATTAATAAAACATATTATTTTTAATTAATTAATTATTATGTTATTGTATTTATATAATAAAAATTAGCTACGTTAATTAAAAGTAAATTAGACATTACATTAATAGAAAAAAATATTTTTTTTAATTATTGAAGTATAATATAATAAAAAATTAACTTTTTTAAATATAAATATACTATATATATAATTTTTTTATAAAATTGATTAAAAAATATATTTAATTATTTTTTTAACTTTAAATATACTTAACCTAAAAAATTTATTTTAATTAATTTGGTTTAATTTAAATTTGACTAATTATAATTAAGAATTATTAAAAAACTTTTTATATATAAAAAATTTTTAATATTAAATTTTTATAAAAACATCATTTTTACTTAGTTTTATATTTAGAAATATTTATAACAAAAAAAATATTGGAATATTTTTATACTATTAATAAAATTATAATTCAAAAAATTTTTTTTCTGTATTAAGATAATCTTTTTAGTTCTAGTTTTCTATTAATAACTATTTTAGATACATAATATATTTATATTGAACTATCAGATGAGTGCACAACTAGCTACATGTGTAACTTTTTTATATTATCTATTTAAAAAGTTTGACTGAGGTTCTATATCATTTGCTTTACCTAATACTATTGCTTAGATGTTTTATTTAAATCCTCTAATCTGATCTTAGTATTAATTTTACTAGATTACAGATCCAGATCTGTTCACTTTTAATTATAGAACTATAATTCTTAGACTATTTTTATCCTTGAGGCAAATCTACCAGAGTAAGCTGTATTCTCTTTTAGCACTAACCTGGTTTGATGCTATGGCCAAAACTAACAATTGTAATCAAGATTACTTATTAAACTACTATTACTCTTGTAAAGTTCATCTAAACTCTAATATTCATCCTTCCAACTTTTTATCTATCATCTCTTACTAGATATAACTCAGAACTAACAACAGACTCCTTAGACTTCTAATTCAAATGTCTTAATTTAATATATTTATATATCTTTTTTTTTAGATAATTTTGGCAGTCTGGTTGGTCATGTACTTCTTTATATTTCTTGTTATCTGATTTATCTGACAGTTTCTATAAAGGTGTTTCATAGGCTTCTATTAGTTCAATAACACTATTAAAAGTTTGTGTTATTTCTTTACTTAGGATTTTCAAGTAGGTTTCTGTTTCCTTAGTTTCTTAGCCTTCTATACTCAATAGTCTTATCACAAATTTGCATTAAAGCCTTATACAACACCAGTTTTTTACATTTCTTTATATATATGTAATATTACTTTTTACATAGCTGCCTTGAGCTCCCAATATCAAGTAGGACCTGACTTGGTGTACCTAAGATTACAGATGCCCAAAACCCAACTAATCAGCAAAAAACAGTAACATAACACAGATATATTTTTCAAAATTTATTGTCTATAGGAATTGAACCTTAGACTTGCCACTTGAGAATTAACAACCTATTTATTTTATTAGGTTGTTACACCTAATTTAAAATTGTTATATATATTTTTTTATTAGTAGTTTATATATTAAAAATATTTTTTAAAATAAAACTTATAAACAAGTTAATATTATAAAATTTTAAAATTAATTAATTAGATTATATTTAATTTTGTTATATTAAGTTTTATTTATAATTAAATATATAAAAAATTTTAAAAAATTCTATTATATTTCAAATAATAACTAAAGCATTTTAAAATAAATTAGTTGTTATTTCTACAAGTAGTAGATTGAAAGTTCAAAACTTACTAATAATAAAAATTTAAATAATTATTTATATTATAACAACTATTTTTTATTAATTAGTTAGAATAAGATACTTATAACTATAGTTATACTAGTATGACTAGCAGATTATAAAGCTTTATATAACTTTAAATATACAAAAATATGTAAACTAGTACTAAATAGTGCAAACCTAAGATAAGTTCCTGTATCTATATAAATTTGTAGAATTAAAAAAACAGAAGCTTATTTAGAAAAACTTAAATAAAGATATAATAAAGATTTTTAATAGTATTATCTGAATTAAAAGTTTAAAAACAAAACAGAAATATACTAATATACTAAAAATATGCTATAAATTTAATATTAAAGTTTGAATAAACTCTGCAAAATTATAGCTCTATTAATAATTTATAAAATAGTAAATTAGTTAATTAAAAAGTGTCTGAAGGCTTACAATTATATAACATACTTTTTAACAAATAATAGCTTAATAAATATTTAAAAAAATAAATTAAACAGCATTTAAATATATAAAAACTAGATACTATTTGTTTAATATATTATAATAATTAAACTATTTAAATAAATAATCTTTAAGTAGATTACAAATATGATATTTAGTATAGAATCTATAAACAAACTACTTAAATAGATAACTAAAAGTTGTATATATAACTATTTATATACTTTTCTTATATAAATTATATAAACTATAAAAAAAAATATAATAAAGATGATAAGAAAATAGTGATCTTAGTATAATAGTTAGGTTGTTATCTTTTTAAATAGAATATCTAATGTTCAAATTTTATCTACAATAAAATTTAAACTGTTTCTGTTGATCAGTTGGTCTTATATAGCTATAGCTTAGATATACCAAATCTAATAACTTAGAAGTTAAATTATTTATATAAATGTAATATTATATATATATAAAGAAATACTTATCAGTATTATATAAGACTTTAATGCAAGTTCATAATAAAACTACCAGATATAAAAGACTAAAAAAATAAAACAACAGAAATTGACTTAAAAATTTTTAAGTAAAGAGATAACATGAACTTTTAATAGAACTATCAAACTGATTGAAGCTTATAAACCATTCTTAAAAAAACAGATTTGATAAACTAGATATCAAATATATGTAAAGAAACATATAACCAACTAGAAACCAGATTCAACATAAAAAAAATATATAAAAGTATCTTATACTGGGCTATCTAAATTGGTAGTCTGACTAAAGCCTATTAGTTATAAGTAGTAATTAGTAGAAAATGATAAAAAAAATGTTAAAAAGATAGATATCAAAGTTTTAGTAAATTTTACAAAGATAGAAATAGTATAACTAGTAATTAAACAAATAATTTTTGTAATTACAAGTATTAGTTAATTATACATTTTATATAAAACTAGATTAACT
Source organism: Cetraspora pellucida (assembly GCA_910591915.1). NCBI lineage: Eukaryota > Fungi > Glomeromycota > Glomeromycetes > Diversisporales > Gigasporaceae > Cetraspora > Cetraspora pellucida. The sequence goes on along the minus strand of CAJVQA010007631.1, from coordinate 10,122 downwards.
ATATATAAAACATAACAGACTTTAGTATATTTTCTGTTAAGAATAAAGTAGTTTTAAAAATACAGATAAGAATTAGGAGCTTAGCTGAAACAGTGCACTAAAGATGTTTTTATAAGGGATTGCATATATAAAGAGTTTAAATAAACAAAACTTATAATTAACTTGCAGGTATAGTATCTAGTATAGAACTTATTATATAATATATAAGCAGACTACTTAAATTAAACACCAAAAATTCATGTATAACTAGCTGTAACCTTCTATATAAGGAAGTTCTTGAAGCTATCTATGTTTTATAAACTTAAATAAGATCTTTTTTTTAAAGACAGAAACTTAAATACAAAAAATAATAATAATAAAAATAATAGCTATTATAAACATTAACCTTAAAAAAAATTTTTATTATATAAGTATTAGTAAATAATATTTATATAAACTATTTGATTAAGTATATTCTAATACTAATATATGCATATTTATTAGTCATGTTATCAAAAAAATTAATATATAATTATTTATAAATTAAATATAATATTTTATTTAATTATATTTTAACTATTCAAATTTATATAAGTCTTGCAAATAAATATGGTTAAGCTTTTATTCTTAAATATAGTTTCTCTATTTTTGTATTTAGTATTAGTTATATATAGTTAGCAGTTTAATGATTAAACCTAATTGCAAGTGTTAGCCTTGGCTATAGCATTTATATAAAATTATTATTTGTACTTAGCAACTTTCTATAGTTACTAATTTCAAAACTATTAATAAATATATAAGCAAAACCTTACCTTAATACCAAAAAAACAATGTATTAATAAATAAAAATATATTTAGTTTTTTAAGTATATTGTTATAAAATAGATTATTTATATAATATAATATAACATAATATAGTATAGCATAGTTATTTTATAGCATACTAGTGTAATAAATAATGTAGATTTAGTCAAGTAATAAATTAGAGTTGACTGCAAACGCTATTGTTTAGACTTTTATTATAGTTAGGTTAGAATTTAGGGTTAATGTTTATAATAAGAAGTATAGATAAATTTTAGTAGGATATATGATTTAACATTAAGGCCCCAGATTCCAATAATATCCTATTTCAATATCATTTCTGATAACTAATAATACCTTGATTTGTATGTAAATAACGGAAACGAAGTTTCCGCTAATTCCCAACGGATCTGTATATTATTGTTATTAAAATTTCACAGAGTTTTTTTTGTTAGAGCTTAAAAGATGTTTATTATCAAATATGTTTGTTATATAGATACTCATGTTTTATACACTCAATATTTAAAATATCAGGAATAATCAATGACGTCATTTATTATTGACCAATTAGGAACGTTAAAAAACTGATAAACTTTGAATAACTTAATTATGAGTTACATAATCATAGATTACAAATATATATACACATTTTATAATACTTTAAATAATTTGATGAATAATAAAACCAAACAATCCGATTGCAAAGTTGAGCATGGTTAATTTATCATATAAAGGATTTGATGTTGAACTAACAGTGGAAGTATCCGTAGGTATTACATTTGTCGTGCTCCCAGTGCTAATATTTGGGATTTAAAAAATTAATATAAATCAGTATTATGTTTTTTGTGTGAAATACAAGGATATAAGAAAATTACCCAGTATTGCTTGGTGATGTTGCTGATGACTTTATTGAAGTTGTCAATTGTGGTGTTGCTATTTGTGATGATGTTGGATTGGGTTGCGGCTGAGGTTGCTGGGTTTGTGACTGAGGTTGAGGTTGCGTTTGTGGTTGTGGTTGTGGTTGCGTTTGTGGTTGTGGTTGCGGTTGTGGCTGCGGTTGCGGTTGTGGTTGCGGTGTTGGAGTTGGTGATTCCATTATTGAGATTAACAAAGTTTCGACTGTAGTGACCACAGCGTTTGTTGTATACTCATAGTCGTAAAAAAAACATGCAGTTTCAACATTCTGTTGGCGTTTGAATATTAATGGTGAAGGTGCTGCTGGTACTTGTGTGGGTGAATTTTGAACTATCGGCTGCGGTGTGCCCTTTGGAATAACTATCGTAGGTAGTGTGGGTAGAACTACTGGAGGCGGTGTAGCTGGTCCAGGAGCTGATGTGGGGTAAATCGCCACACATGAATCTGATACACCAAGGACAATATATTGAGTTGTAATTAAATGTGTTGTGACTAATGTACTATAAGCTCTTTTACGCAAATTCCTTTTGTCAACAAGATCATTTGCAACTTCGTTAGGATGAATAATTGCCACTGTTGTTATTGTTGTGATTATCAAAAGAATAATCGTTAATGTCAATAATTTATTAAAGGAATAAGCCATGATTTTTATTAATAATATTTTTTGTGATTATATATACGAATGTTAATCATAAGCTGTATTTATATAAAACTTGTAAAGATAAATTACAAGCTTGATAATATCAAATGTATATTTGGTGTGTTTATCATGAAATTTTGAACTAGTTTAAGCTAGTTTTCAGATGTATAAGTTGCACTAAATTCAGATTATCTTGAGAATCTATTATATAATTTGCGACAGGTAGATAAACATTATGAGATAAACAATATGCGATAAAACTGTGATCTGATTGGCTACCTTTATAATTAGATCCATGTAACTTATTTATATACATTATAATATTTTTTGTAAAACTAATAACAGTATATATAATACTTATAAAATTTAGCCTCTATATAAGCACAACCTCTTTATAAGCATCAAATTCTTAAAACCAAGGTTGTGTGATTATAGAGGGAAAAGACTATATGTGCACCTGTGCAAAGCACGGGTTTTCAGCTAGTTTACTAATAATATACAAATAAATCTTTGTTTAGTTAAAATATTTTTCTTATAATAGTTAATTCCAATGATACTATTTGATATAAATAGTGCCATTGAAATTGAACCTTTTAAGGTATAATATATGATTGAAGATTTCAATCAATATAATGCCATTTTAAAAATTTTCATTTAATGCAAAGGTAAAACAAAGTAAGCATTATTACATACAAATATTCAACCTCTGCGCTATACGGATTACTTAATTTATTGCATTAAGTCATGTACCTGAATTAACAGTAAATCTTAATCATGATCATTTACGCATTTGACAATTAAATCATTTAAAAATATACTTAAATGTTATAAATTTTTTTCATATTGTACTTTATGTATCTTAATTCCATTAATTTTTTGTAATTTCATTTTTTTTTTATTAAAATATCTACACTTGACCCTCGTTAATCTCTTTGTTAATCTCTTTGTTATCACATATATCAACATATTTTTCTAATCCAAATGTATTTATATTAACGAGGCTCAAAATATATATAAATATATATGAGTAAGTATCTGTTTGTTTCATAGAAAAATTAAAGGAATACGAATTTTAGAAATAATAAGTAGTTTTTTTAATTATAATTATAAATTCACTTTATAGATATAAGATCTTGATGACTTTACATTTCCCTTTAATTTCTAAATCGAAGATTGAACTACAAATATAAATAAATTATATCAGCAGTATTTTTTAAAGTAATAGTCAAATAGTGACAAAGGAAAATTATCTGCTTTGAAAGTGATTAGTAATATATATTTGTTTGTTTATCTGTTAACCCTATATAAAAATAACTTTTTCTCAAATTTCTAATAAAGATAGAGTTTGATATCTCGGTTTATCCGAAAACTTTTATCACACTAAATTTTTAATTGCATTATATTCTTACCATTTTATTTATCTTTATTTCGACGCTATCCAATATTACTTAGTCTTAGTTTATCGATGGCGTCCGAATATGGTTAGACCTTTATAAATGCATCCTATTATGACTAAACTTATATACATTTAGAAAATGCGTATTTTTTGTATTTATGGGGTTCAAGTATATATTTTGGTCATAACTTGAAAGAAGTTTATGTATATAAACAAAAGTTGGATAAGATTAAAATTCAATTTACTTTATATATCATTTCATTTTTTTTTTTACTTGGCTTAAAATTTACACAACAAACACTAATTCATCTTGGCATCAATAAATAATTTTAAATTATGTAGCTTAATTTTAATTAATGAATTTATTATTAAGATTTCAAAATTCACATGCACAGATTTTCACAATTTTCATCCGGAATTAAGTTATTCTGTGTACAAATTGTTCTTAGCTTTTTTTCTTGGCATTTTAAACATTAGATGTTCATTGATACGTAGATCTGTGAATAGGCGTTATACGTGCTACCTGTCGCTAACGTATCTTTATATAGATAATCATGAATTAGCTCATTTTTAAAATATATGAAAATAATAATCTTTTTTAAAATATATGAAAATAATACATACGTTAAAAATCATTAAGATCAATACTCTGTGACCCTTAAGGTCAATATTCTATAAACATTAATAGATTAAAAAAACTTCAATGAAATTTATGTATTCCAAATAATTCATAATTATTTATGTTGTTCACAAATGTACATAGACTTTAGACAAAGTAAACGTTTATGTTGATTTTCTCAATGGAAGAAAAACGCAACAAGAAGAAATGATTTATTTTATTTTTTATTGCTATTGTTGTTAAATTAAAGATTATTTCAAAATTATACAATTTCATTAATTCAAACTTATAAAATTTCATTAATTCAAAAAAGTAAATTAGTAATAATAATATTTTGATCCGTTGGGAATAAGTGGGAACATCATTTCCGCTTATTCACATCTTGATCAGGGTATTATTATTACTAATTACTAAGCTACTATTATACTGGGATAGCTTTTTGATTTCTTTAAAATTCTCTTTTTGTGAAAAAAGATTCTGTCTTATACTATAAGCTTAATTAGCACAGTGATAATATTATAAATAAATGCATAAAAACATAAAATAACTCTTTAATTCAAGCAAAAGAAGTTTTAAATTGCATTATTACAGCTATTGTTAACTCCGAACTATCTCTTTAACTAACATTCTCCAATTATAAATCATCTGTATCTGTACATGTTTATGCCTTAAAGTGATTGTACGATATACATATCGGTAGATCTATCAACAAAGTAACGCTTGGCATTTGGAATCTTTGTGTAACATCGGTCAAATCCAGTGTTTATGAACGTGACATTCATCACATGATGATGACAATTGTCCTACCGAAAACTTTGAAGGACGCGTTATACCAAATTCGGAATTCTCAACGGATCTTTTATAGAAAGAAGACATACAAATTTTAAATATAAAATTTTTTTTTTATTATTATTACAATAATAATATACAGAAAATATTTATACATTATTTAGTTGAAAATAGATAAAATCCATATTTTAAATAGTAGCATAATGAAAATTATTCAGTGATAATTGCTTCAGATTTCATACACCACCGACTCCTCCTCCATGAATTAATCATCAATCTAACCAACTTTGCAATGATCATTATTCCTAATGAACCTAAAATAACTGCTTGTACAATAATTAATGTGAACGAAAAGATTTTTAATATATTTGGTGGAACAAAATTACTAAGAGTTTGTACAAATGGTACTAAAAGAATGATAACGAGAAGTCTAGCAACTGAGAGTACTATATTTAAATTGTTTCCAAATATTCTATCTGTATATGGTTTATGATTAATAAGTAGAACCAAATAAAAAAATTCAATTAAAAGAAGACCTCCAAGTTGTATTTCTCCACTACTTTGTAGAGCGCCAATTACGCATGCGCGTGTGACTGTATGTATGATTGTATATTTATGAAACTTATACTCGCTAGGTCTATATTGGTTGTATAGCGCAGAGTAAATGATTTTATATTTATTTTCGGTCATTAACGAATCCAAATTGCCTGATTTTATTTGTTTATGGATTTGTATCATACTGAATGAATGCATAAAAACAATAAAGGCTAAAATAAATGAAGCGAGGAAAAGTAACATCCAACAATCATTAGTGTAAGATAGTTGATATATTGTAAGTGCTATAAGTGGAAAAGCCAAGTTAATTGCCTTTATTTTAATTAATTAATTTATAAAATGGTAAAATTAATGTTAGTTATAAATATATAAAGTTAACGATATTTATAAAAAATGCTTATTTACCACACGTAAGATGCCACCTTTTATATATAAAAGTGAAAATTATAAATATTGGGATATTAGATACTTATTATCTTTACACTTTAACATTTGATATCTTTATAATGAAAAAAAAATTTTTTCAACATACCAAATAAGAATAAATGAATATTATTTCTCATCGTTATCCAAAATTCAGGTGCATTTTGTCGATATTTTATAACTATGCTAGCTATAATAGCACTTAAAAGAACTGTTGTAATTGCAATGGCCATAACGACTAAGAACCCAATCATTGACGTGAAAGGAAGATCTTCTACAGGAATACCAATTATATGAGCATATGAATCAAATCCATTCAGATTTATGACAGTGTTTGTGGGAAAATTAGGACCAAACGTAAGAGTAGTGTTTGATCCTACTGGTGGCAACATGTATCCATTATCACTGTCAACACATGTTCCCGGAGCTGATGCTACGTTCGTGTTCATACTAACAATTATACTACAGATGTTATAACGTAACTTATTTGCGGCAGAAACAAGGATATTAAGATTTATAAATCCCTGTGCACATGCCCATGAGAATGTTGATGTAAATTTCCGATATTCAGAAGTTAAATTTAATGAGATCCACCCAGTAGCAATGATCGATTGGGTATAAAACATAAAATCATAAAACGATGGATATTGCACGTGTGATGGAGCTGCTGTTACTTGGGGATCACCTCCACTTGGTGTACCTCCCATTTCTCCTCCAATATTCTGACCCGGATCGCCACTTGGTGTACCTCCCATATTTCCTCCAATATTCTGACCCGGATCGCCACTTGGTGTACCTCCCGTATTTCCTCCAATATGCTGACCCGGATCGGCTGATATAACTTTTACTCCCCCTTCATGATAAGTCTTAATACCGGATGATGCATGATACTCCTGATCAACCGGTTGCTGTTCATGTTGCCAATGCTGCCCATTATGTCCATGTCCATCATGAGGAATATGATGCCCATTATGTCCATGTCCATTATGAGGAATATGATGCCCATTATGTCCATGTCCATTATGAGTAATATGATGCCCATGATCAAGATTAACATGTTGAGGAGGTGCATCTGTCCCAACTGTGGCAACAGTGACAACTCCACCAGCAGCAATAGCCAAACATACTACACCCACTGCTGCAGAAGTAGCGGTATAAGCAGTTGCAGCACTTGGAGAAACAAGTGTGTCTGCCATATTATCATCGTCAGCAATCTTTGTCACTGCACAAGCAAGGTATGGATCATTTTTCCCTGTTTGAATCGTAAGAATTGCGTAACCGCCAAGCGATTCAATTAAAGAAAAATAACCATCTGTGATATTGATTACTTATTAGAATAATGAAAATGAAAAAATATCTTGTTAGTCATATAAAAAAAACTACTTACATTTAATTAAAGATGCTCCAATTGCTTGTGCTGCAGGATTATCAAATGTGTTTCCTGAATCAATTACGTTGCCTGAAGTGCAAGGACTTGCGTTCTTCGCTCCAAAACAAGGACCATTAAATTCTAACGCAGCTGACGTTCCATACACTTGAACATAAAGACGTGCCGACGCTAAATAATATAAGATGAAATAATATATAAAGTATTAATTAATTACAAAATAATATTACATATCATTAATTTCAAATATTTATTCCTACCATTATTTACAACAATTTGTGTTCGACCTTTAAAGTAAGGTATAAACGTTTTTTTTGATGCCGAATAAAGTATACGGAAATCATCAAGGTTCATAATACCACCACAATTAGAAAATCCTCGTTTTGAAGTGATGCTTTTAAAATCTGATGCAACTTTATAAGCTTCACTTGGTATGTCTTCATTACGTGCTGTTAAAGGCTTATTAAAATTTATGGCTGGAAGTGTAGTTGTAATTACTCTGGGTACCGATTGACCTAATATGAACATTTAATTAACATAAATTTAAATGCAAAAAAATACTCATATCGCATTAAATTTAAACAACAAATGCAATACAACGTACCTGTAATAGTAACAAACGAAGTGGTTGAGCCAGTAATAGTTGATACTGTTGATACACTCGAATTTACAGTTGTAGTAATAGCAACTGGTGCCGTGGGGCATGCATTTCCTGATGCTGCGGTCGATGCTCGAATAACAGTATTATTGTTTTGCCTTCGGTCTAGATGACCCAACTCAATAGAGGCATCCAAATTAGTTGTCAGGATACATATAATGAAAATGATGAAAAGGCAATTCATCTTTAAATTAGCAATGATTCTGTTCAGCATTGACTACAAGTTCAGTTGGAACTGATTTGTCTTATATTAGCAATTGAATAAGTATTTAAATACTTTCGTATAATCAAAAATCTAGTATTACATAACAAAATAACAATTTTTTTTCTAAATATTTTGCTATTTCCAAAATAAGAAAATCATTTATACTTAATCATATGACTACCTTTTGTTAATCCATTATTGGCATCTGGACAAATTAATGCTAAGTTGTCATACTAAGTTTACTATATGACGATTATAACTAAATAATATCATAAATTCAAATTTTCTGCATAAATTAGGATTATTTTTCAATGTAGTCTAAGAATGTAAAGCAACTAGGTACTGATGTGCTGATGTGATAAGATAGAAAGTTCTATTTAGTTTTTTAGGTTGTATGAAAATCCAAAATCTAGTACATACGTACATGTACATATGAAACGTACCGAATTTATAATTATTTATTGGCATTGTTAAAATTTCCTTTTTCGAGAATAGTCTAAAAACCAGTGCGATCTCACTAGCATGTCGTTCATTCAACCGATTTGTGGATTTTATTCACATAGATCGGTCCTACATATTTAATCTCCTTGAACTTTATATATTGAAATAAAACTTTGTATATTATTATTACTTGATAATTACGCTAACCTAAAACAAGATTACCTCTTTAATCTTTAGTTAAGTAATAGATTATATGAGGCTCTTCGCTTCAGACCCTCCACTTTTGAATTACAGTAATAAAATGTTACAACAATATTACTGTAAAGTATATTTTTGTGTATTTTATACGCATTTACGTCAGGACAATATCACCTAACGATTAATTCTAGGGACTTGATCGAGTGATCAGGGTTACGGCAATTAGAACTCCAGATCATGTCACAAGCGAATTGCATTAGAATAATGAATTTAAAATATATTGGCTTTTTACTAATCTAAAAAAGGAATTGTCATTACTTACATAATATTTTTACATAGTTACTATGATAGCAAAAAAAAAAAATTACAAAAATAACAAATATACCGAGGTTAATAATTATAACAATAATCACTATCGCTATTATTGAGATTTCGGAATTACTTTATTTGACAATAAAATGAATGTTTAAAAAGTTCTTATTTATGTTTCTATGTTTTTTAAAAAAGATCAGAAAATGAAATATATATAAAATTTACAAACTATTTGGTGTTGATGATACTATTGCTATAATGAAATAGAAAATAAATAAATAATCTATATTTAAAAAATCAGAAGCCCAGTCATTATTAAGATTCAAAGAATTACAAAATTTAGTGAACCCAACCATGATATATCAAAATTCTAAACGTCGAGAATTACAATACCTTTTTGGGTCAATCAACGTATACATGTATGTACATATCATGTAATATTTATTTTTCTGTGTATCTTTATTACTTATTTTATATTTTTATTTCAACATTTTCCTTACCTTATTTATTATTTGAGTTACCTAGCACTTTATTTATTAATAGATGTTTTGTGTGTTGCGAATTGTGAATGAATGTGATGGATTAAGAAAATGGTGTAATGATGAAAAGGCGTTATTTGTGATTTTAGTGTGACGGGGAAACGTGACAAGGTCGCGAAGTAGATAATGTTGGGTTCGGAAGTTTGCGACTCTGTCGCTCCAAAATCCTAAACCTCGCGTAACGTACAATAAGTAACCTTTTCGAAAGAGGGTGTTAGATTTGGCTTGTGGGCGGGAAAGGCTTTCGGTTACTTTGGGTCAACGA
>CAJVQA010007630.1:0-13660 GCA_910591915.1 Cetraspora pellucida | reverse complement strand
TTACGGATAAACTATATACTTACTGCCTGCAATTTTAAGTAATATTTAACAGAGAATTATATTGACGATAAAATGTGAACATTATTTTACGAATAAATTATATACTTACTCCCTGGTAATTTGAAGTAATATTTAACGGAGAATTGTTTTGACGATAAAATGTGTGCATTATTTTACGAATAAACTATATACTTACTCACTGGTAATTTGAAGCAATGGTTAACAGAGAATTATATTGACGATAAAATGTGTACATCATTTACAAATAAACTGAATACTTACGGACTGGTAATTTGAATAAATAATATTTAACAGAGGATTATATTGACAATAAAATGTGCACATTATTTTTTACAAATAAACTATATACTTACTTTCTGGTAATTTGAAGTAATATTTAACAGAGAATTATATTAACGATAAAATGTGTACATTATTTTACGAATAAACTATATACTTACGCCCTGGTAATTTGAAGTAATATTTAACAGAGAATTATATTGACGATAAAATGTGTACATTATTTTTAACAATAAACTATATACTTACAAACTGATAGGATGAAGTAATATTTAACAAAGAATTATATTGACGATAAAATGTGAACATTATTTACGAATAAACTATATACTTACCCTCTGGTAAATTTGAAGTAATATTTAACAAAGAATTATATTGACAATAAAATGTGTACATTATTTTATATACTTACGAACTGGTAATTTGAATAAGTAATATTTAACAGAGAATTATATTGACGATAAAATGTGTACATTATTGTATAAATAAACTCCATACTTATACGGACTGGTAATTTGAAATGTGTACATTATTTTATGAATAAACTATATACTTACGGACTGGTAATTTGAAGAAATAATATTTAACAGAAAATCATATTGATGATAAAATGTGTACATTATTTTACGAATAAACTATATACTTACTGTCTGGTAATTTGAAGTAATATTTAACAGAGAATTATATTGACAATAAAATGTGTACATTATTTTACGAATTAACTATATACTTACCCACTGGTAATTTAAAGTGAAAGAAACATGGTGTAATATTTAATAGAGAATTATATTGGCGATAAAATGCGGGCATTATTCTATATACTTACTCACTGGTAATTTGAAGAAGTAATATTATAATAGTGAACTATATTGACGATAAAATGTGCATTATTTTACGATATACTTACATGCTGGTAATTTGAAGAAGTGATATTTAACAGAGGATTATGTTAACGATAATTATTTTACGAATAAACGATATACTTACAAGCTGGTAATTTGAAGAAGTAATATTTAACAGAGAATTATATTGATGACAAAATGTGTACATTATTTTATGAATAAACTATATACATACAAACTGGTAATTTGAAGTAATATTTAATAGAGAATCATATTGACGATAAAATGCGTTCATTATTTTACGAGTAAACTATATACTTACTTTCTGGTAATTTGAAGAAGTAATATTTAATAGAGAATTATATTGACGATAAAATGTGTACATTATTTTACGAGTAAACTATATACTTACGCACTGGTAATTTGAAAAAGTAATATTTAATAGAGAATTATATTGACAATAAAATGTGTACATTATTTTACGAGTAAACTATACTTACTCACTGGTAATTGGAAGAAGTAATATTTTAACAGAGAATTATATTTGCGATAAAATGTGTGCATTATTTTACGAATAAACTATATACTTACATCCTGGTAATTTGATAAATATTTAACAGAAAATTATATTGACAATAAAGTTTGTTCATTATTTTTGGATAAACTATATACTTACGGACTGGTAATTTGATAAATATTTAACAGAGAATTATATTAACGACAAATTGTGTACATTATTTTACGAATAAACTATATACTTACTCACTGGTAATTTGAAGTAATGGTTAACAGAGTATTATGTTGACGATAAAAATGTGTACGATCAAACTATATACTTACAAACTGGTAATTTGAAGTAATGGTTATATTGACGATAAAATGTGTGCATTATTTTACGATATACTTACATGCTGGTAATTTGAAGTAATATTTAACGGAGAATTGTTTTGACGATAAAATGTATACATTATTTTATGAATAAACTATATACTTGCCATCTGGTAATTTGAAGAAGTAATATGTAATATTGACGATAAAATGTGTACATTAATTTACAATAAACTATATACTTACTCCCTGGTAATTTTAAGAAGTAATATTTAACAGAGAATTATATTGACGATAAAATGGGTACATTATTTTACGGATAAACTATATACTTACTGCCTGCAATTTTAAGTAATATTTAACAGAGAATTATATTGACGATAAAATGTGTACATTATTTTACGAGTAAACTATATACTTACTTTCTGGTAATTTGAAAAGTAATATTTAATAGAGAATTATATTGACAATAAAATGTGTACATTATTTTACGAGTAAACTATACTTACTCACTGGTAATTGGAAGAAGTAATATTTTAACAGAGAATTATATTTGCGATAAAATGTGTGCATTATTTTACGAATAAACTATATACTTACATCCTGGTAATTTGATAAATATTTAACAGAAAATTATATTGACAATAAAGTTTGTTCATTATTTTGGATAAACTATATACTTACGGACTAGTAATTTGATAAATATTTAACAGAGAATTATATTAACGACAAAATGTGTACATTATTTTATGAATAAACTATATACTTACGAACTGGTAATTTGAAAAAGTAATATTTAACAGTGTGCATTATTTTACGAATAATCTATATACTTACCCACTGGTAATTTGAAGAAGTAATATTTTAATAGAGAACTATATTGAAGATAAAATGTGTGCATTATTTTACGAATAAACTATATACTTACAAGCTGGTAATTTGAAGAAGTGATATTTAACAGAGGATTATATTGCGATAATTATTTTACGAATAAACGATAAACTTACAAACTGGTAATTTGAAGAAATAATGTTTAACAGTTCTATATTGACGATAAAATGCGTACATTATTTTATGAGTAAATTATATACTTACTAACTGGTAATTTGAAGAAGTAATATTTAACGGATAATTATATGGACGATAAAATGTGTACATTATTTTACGAATAAACTATGATCTTACCGTCTGGTGATTTGAAAAAGTAATATTTTACAGAGAATTATATTGATGATAAAATGTGTGAAAAACAGAGAAGTAATATTTAATAGAGAATTGCATTAACAATAAAATGCTTATGTTATTTTCTGAATAAACTATTTACTTACCTTCCGGTTGTGGGTGTTGTGGAAGTGGTTGTGATTATCTGGGAAAAGGTTCGATTATTGGGAGATAAATGACATAGACCTGGTTCGAAAGATGAAAAAACCAGTAAGTTTTACTAAAGGTTAGTTAAACCCCCCCCGAAATTTTTTAAAAAATATTTATGTGGCTCTCAAGACCTTTTTCTTCATAATTGTCATGCTTAGATTCAATTGAATTTATTTCGACATTTTGTAGTTTACTCGTCATCTCTTCATCGAGACTAATAATTTTGCCTATAGTATTCAAATGAACTACTAATTTTTCCCGGCTTTCTAAGAAAAGAATAAAACATTGGATTAAACATTTTGGTTCATCGCCATTAACATCGTTATTATTTTCATCGGAATCATATATTTCCATGAATGAAGATATCGAATTTTCGTTATCAGCATAATAAACATTAAGATCGATTTTATTATCGGTATACTTGTAATTTAGGCCATCAATATCGAAATTTTGTTCATAATTTGATGAATATTTAAATGAAGTAACAAGGACTGAATTTTGTGGGAGGTTTTCTTGAACATCCAATATAATCTTCCAATTATTGTCATTTGGTTTTGGTGAAAATGAGGTGTTAATCGATCTTAAAATGCGAATATTTCGTGTATTAATACTAAAAAATCCAATTTTAGCAGGTATTCCGATCAATATCCATTCTATCTGCAATACTCTATGCTCACTATAAATTAAATATTGATAGAGATATTGCAATTAATTAAATCAGTAATAATGAATTAAATACGTTAACTCACTCAATAGTATCAAAATTTTCCACAAAAGCATAGAATCCGTATATATCCATGGATTTGAACTTGATAACTTTATCGATTGGTTCACCATTTTGTTTTAAGAGTTTTCCAAAAAGTTGGTAATCATTTGATTTGAAACGAATTGGAAAATTCACCCGATAAGAAAAAGATGGGACATTAACTGGAATTATTCCAGAAAATAGTACTTTTTCTTTTACATTAAAACTTTCTGATTGATAATTTATTCCAAGAATAGATTTAATTTCTTGACAAAGAGGCTCGTCAAATATCTCATATATTGGATATAACTCATTCCAACTGATTAATTGCAATAATTCATAATCACTTTCTGAACAAGTCTTCATCCACATTTCAATTTCATCTTTCATTATTAATTTGTTGTCGACAGACACAAAGTAAGACGGATCAAAGCCATATGCGCCTACGTATTTTTCCCACTGACTTAATATGTCATGATATTTTTCTGTCATAAAATTGGCAGACTGTTCTCCTTCTTTAAAGTTAGCATCTGGATGGCACTCATCCATAATTAAATGAGTAACTCTGTATATTTTATGCCCAAGAATAAATTTTCTAGGAAGAAATTTTCCGTAGATTTCAAAAACGGCCATTAATTCATTATAAGGATTATAATGATTTAGAGCTTCTTTTATTTTGGCAACTATTTCTTTAGAAGGTTTTATCTTTTCTGTTTCAACAATTAATTCCAATTGCGAACATTGTATTTTCAAACATATATCTTTGACAAGTAACTCATTCGTTAAAGGGTTTTCAGTAGGTTTTACAGATATCCAGTCACAATGTTTCAAGTTAACAGCAGAGTGATCAATATGATTTTTAAATAAGAAAGAATCACTCTGTTTTGTAGAAAATCTTAACGTTATCTGAAAAGAGTTACCAAGCGGCATATTTAATTTTCTAGCTTTAGGCTGCGAACATAGCGAATATGCCGAAAATTTTGAATGGCGTACTCCTTCAGCACTTATAATCAATCCATGGTTAATTTTTAATGAATTTATATTTTTGATGCAATCTGCAACGTTTTGAACTTCAACCATAATACTGTAATATGATTACGTCTATGATATTTCAACGTTTATACGTATCGTATGTAACACACGTATTGGTGATACGGTACACATCAATATTACGTACGTACGTAAGTACATATCAGATATGCACATATCTTTTCCTATGTAATATGAATCAAACTATAGACGAAATTAACAAAGGCTACCTGAAAAAGTTTGATTACAATGAATTTCATGTGTTGGAAAGTATTTCAGATGGCTCAAGTGAGGTCAAGCATGCTCGTATAAAAACTAATAATAAACATGTCGTCCTTAAATTTTTAAAAAAATGCCAAAGTGAACATGAATATTATAACAAATTTGACAGAGAAGTATGTATTATAAAACCAAAAATGGAGTCAGACTTCGAATTTTACCAAAATGTAGACGATATTTACATATTATTCTAATTGCTCGAAATTGCAAATAAATAGAAAACGAATCTAAAAAAAGTTTTCCCCAATGATAACGTTATCAATTTTTATGGTGTAACTAAAGGTACGTACTTTTTTATATGCATGACTATTAATATCAATAGTAATTTTAGATCTTTTTCAGAAAACCATTATTTTTATTGATTAATGCACCTCAATTTTTCGTTCTCTAAGAACCTTCCAAAATATTTCATTCTATGGTACTTCAATACTGCTGTGATATAAATCTTAGGGAATATTTGAGGGAAGAAAACAGCATAAAAAATGACTGGTCATATAAAGTGCGAATGGCCATAGAAATTGCTACAGGCTTGGAATATATTCATGCAGCGAAGCTTGTACATTGTGACTTGGTTAGTATATCAATTAGGAGAACTTTATTTTCAGTTAACTAATCAAATTTTAAAATTTTGTCAATATTTATATTTATATAAATGATAACAATAGAACTCAAAAAACATAATGCTTCACAAAGGCAGATTGATGATTATAGATTTTAGTTCATCTATGTCTCTTGCAAGTCAAACAGAACCTACTCTCAAGATCACTGAGGAAAATGTAGCCTATGTAGATCCAAAATTCTTTAATCCTACGTGTAATGATAATAAATATGATCAATCTTCCGATATTTATAGTTTAGGGGTAATATTTTGGGAAATATCAAGTCGCAAGCCTCCTTTTAGTGATAGGCCTGAATTAAAAGACACAAAAAAATTAAAAACTTTTCTTGCTCTTGAAAATAGAGAAGATCCTATTGACTTAACTCCTGTAGATTACAAAGAACTTTATTGTGATTCATGGAATTCTGATCCTGAAAAACGACCATTAATTAACGAAGTCATTAATCATCTCAATGATATTGAGTTTGATTGTGTATATCAAGATTCTGATTATGTCCCAGAAATTTCTTTGGGGAGTTCTTTCAGAGACAGGATTCGGTTTACGTCAAACAATGCAGCTTGCTTAGAGGTTACTAAAGGGTCGGTTCTAAATTTATACATTTTTCTTCCTCCAGGAGAAATATCTGTAGGAAGGAGTAATTCGAACGATGTGATCATAAAAGACCAAGAAATTGCTAAAAAACATGCAAGAATCATTGCAAATTATCAAGGACAAGTCGAAATTAATGACTTAGGTTCTGATTATGGAATTTTTGTTAATAAAAAAAAACTTGGATTTCGCACCTCCCGTCTTTTAATAAAAGATGATGTGGTTTCAATGGGACACAGCGAATTTCAATACCTTCCCACTGGAGAATATAAAAGTCGGATGGATGAACCTTTGTCGATCTATAATAAGGCTTATTTTTTGAAAAAATTGGAAGGTGAATTCAAGAGTGCAAAGGAAAATAAATGTGATTTGAGTTTATTGTTTTTAGATTTAGATTATTTTAAAAGCATCAATGAACAAAATAATCATATTGTTGGAGATTATGCTTTAAAAGAGTTGGCTAATTTGATTCAAAATAACCATGTCCGTTCTGAGGATACTTTTGCAAGATATGGTGGAGACGAGTTTACTATTCTTCTCAAGGGCACTAATATAGATTCAGCCTCTAAAATTGCCGAAGAAATTCGAGAATCTGTTGATACTCATTCGTTTGCTTATAACAAAATCAAATTATCAATTACACTTAGCATTGGAGTTTCCGAAATGAATTTGTCAGTAAAAACTTATGACGAATTACTTCTTAATGCTGACAAAGCATCAAAGAAAGCTAAAGAATTCGGCCGCAATCGAGTAAACGTATGGAATAATGAGTCAAATTCATTATGTATGTTAAAGATTCATTAGAGTCCATCGGACGACCATGAATTTTACGGTCATGTGATGATCGATAAAACAACGGATAGTAAAATTAGGTAAGGAAAATTTTTTTATTAGGACGTAAAGTGAATTCTTGGGATAAAGAAGCTACATTTCACTTAATTGCGCTTTTCCATTGGCTGAATTTGTCGCAAATCATCACGTGCCAGAAAACTCGTGGTCGCCCTGGTGGATTTGATATTATTATCGAAATTAGTGTGCATAGAGTTCTCATGAGAACACAATTGATTATTTATATTATTATAATATTCTCTATTAAATTTTATTTTTTTTTGAGTACAATAATATAGTAATTATGTTCTCATGTATTATAAGTTATCAAATATAATTAAAAGTGTTTCTTTTATAAATGCAATTCACTCTCGTTATAGTAAAGTGGTCGGTTTCATTGATTTTTTTTAAAAAAATTACCATGTTAAAAGTCTGCTAGTAAATTCACTACATCGGAAGAATTATGTATAGACTGACCTTGAGTCTAACTTCATCATATCGAGATTTTATTAATCTTTACTATCACTATGACGAGAGTGATTTGTATAACAATTTGCGTGTTGTTTTTTTCTTATTGTTACTTTTTTTTAAGGAACATATATTATTTTATTTGTCGAGAACACCTTGAACTATAACACTGATCTCATGAGAGCAGCATTATAGCATGAAAATTTCGAACTTAATTATTCATGTTTTCATGTTTATAAAATTTTGATTAATATTTCAAAATTAGCCAGAAATGAAAACCATCTAAGAGATTTACCTAATAACTCCGTTGAAGGTGAAAGCTACCATATAGAATCGCATTCTTCCCTTTCCACAGCAATTGATACTTCTTTTTCATCAACAATGGATTCATCCTTCCAGATAATGGACGACGAAATTGGTATCACAATAATTAAATCAGGTTTAGAAAATAAACGGAAATGTTTTATGTATTTGCATAGAAAGGAAACTCTCAGTTTTATTCGAACTAAACTTGAAGAATATGATGAATTTTATATGGGAACTAATTGTCTTTTTGAAATAAATAATGAAGATGGGGTCCAAGTTCTACGAAAAGATGAATCTAAATTAAATTTTTTGCGAATCATCGAAACACGTGATGATGGTAAAAATTTTTTATATATTAAAGAAAGAGCGGAATTTGATAGATTACTGTTAAAAGACGAGAAAGGTTTCAAATTTTGTAAAGATGGTTCTATTGAAAATGCTAGAGATAAAGCTTTTAAAATCGACATCAATAAAATTGAATTTTCGGATCCAAGATATGATTGTGAAGACCAACCATACAAGTGCAATCATGCATCCAATGCTAATTGTAAACGCAGCCTTATAATTGATGGAAATTTTTCGAACGCTTTAGAATGGTTTTGTAATTCGCTTAAATTATCTCGAATTAACAATAAACCACCTACCGTACATTTGCGTGAATGGCGGCCAAAAAGAGAAATCTCAATTTTAAATATTAGTGCAACTAATGAATTTATTAAAGATGTCAAAGATGCAATAAATAATAATGAAGATAATGAAGATATAATAAAGCAACTCCGTAATGTGTCGGAAAAATATGGTCATTTTTATGCTCATCGTCTTGTTTTAGGGGGGGCTGTAGTTAAAAATAAATCAGGTAAATATTCATGAGATGGACATTCCTTAAATTAAAGCCTCTGAAATAACTTGTTTTCGGTTATACAGTAAGTGATAATGTAGTTATTTCTACCTCTGTTATCGGCGGGAACAAAGATAAATACCTCAATGAAAATGAAAATATAAAATCTTGGGACGAATCTCTTGAGAATTCATCTACTTGGAAAATAATTGGTTATGACAAAATTTATTCATTGTTTGAATTATTGGAGAAAGATTTACAAAATGAAGTTTTGAGTGCTCTGGGCCAACGAATTTTAAAAGGTCAAAATTTTTTCTAATTACGTATTATGAAAATCTTATATTAAACGACTAGTCTCATTATATTGAAATTTTAAATATAGCTGGTACTAAAAACATCAATTTTGATTTGAGAAATTCTATAAATTCAATACCACCATACATTTATAAATTGTCTTCGCACATAAGAGAAATTGGAAATATACATAATTACCAAATTTTCGCGTCAATAATGAGCAAAAGTAGTAAAAATTTGTTTTCTGCTCATGTAGACTATTTGAACAAAGATAGAAATACACCAGTAATTGTTGTTCACAATATTAAAAGGGAGAATTCCAGTTCTGCAATTTGTTTAATTAATCTCGGATGGATTATTGTTGGACCACTAACAAACTTCGATTTTAACATCCAATTTCCGTTGGCATTTAGAAGTATGAAACAAATGGCATCCATGAAAAAGGATCGCTGTACAATAAAAATTAATAATTACAAAAATTGTATTTTTGGAATTTGCGCATTAGAAGCTGATTCTCAATCCAGTTCTATAAGTAATAATGATTCCACGAGAAAAGAAAATCCTCAATTAAGCTCTGCAAGCATTGTGGATTCAACAGAGAACATTCCGTATGACTTAAAATATGATCCGAAGACAGTAGAAATTATCGTTGGTACACATTTCTCAACTTATAAGGAATCCGCGTGTTTGTTTGTTTATAATCTTAAAGATATAGGCAAGCCTGTTGACGAAACAGTTTTGCAAAACTTAGCACTATACACTTGGTGAGCCAAGAAATTATTTTATTGTTAACTTGCAATGATATCATCATTTTAACATACATGCTTAATAATAGTGTTATTGACGTTGATAATCATGAGGAATTCGATTTTGGTCAAGAGAATGTTAAATGGCAAATTTCTAAGCGAGAAAAAATATCTTACGCAAATATTGGATCAAAAAAGTTATCTGATAATGATTTGTTATTAGTAAGCCAACTTTTTAGTAATTGTCCAGCTTGTAAGCATCTTGGGTTTGTCAATGTCAATCCCAATACTAGCCAAGTTATTTACAAATCATTAAATTCAGAACTATTAGATTCTGTTGGAGATATCGCATATCTTTTAATCTCTTTAATAAACAAAACCAAAAATTAGATTTATGGCTTATTTATAGTATTTTTGATTTAATCGTGTTGTTTCCTTTAAATATATGTAGAGATAGGCACGCGCGGGATTTTTAATATGATCCCAAAATAAAATAATTTTATTTGCATACCGTTTCACATATGTATATATTGATAAATGTTTGATCATTTGTTTACTTACCAAAAATTTCTGATATAATAAATAAATACTAAGTTATTCTTTTTAAAAATAAATATAACATGCATGGTAATCATTACAATTGTTAGGCGATACCTAGAGGTTTCGCCACTGGCGAAAGGCGAAACCTAGTTTCGACTTTCGGCAAAAAAAAAATCAAAAAGACGAAATGGCGAAACTGGCGAAACCTGGCGAAACCGGTGAAAAAATAGCACAACAAAATTGTCCCAGCAGATTCGGGTACCCTTATGTCAAGCGAAAATCGACCTCCGACCTTAAAATTTCTGGTCCAATTAAATCATGATATCTTGTGTAACAAAACAAACAGCAAAAAAAAATTTTATTATGCTAACCAACTTCCGACTTCTAATTAAAAATGTTTAGCATTAAAATTTACATATCACTTACTCTTTCACATCAGATATAGATACCGGAAGGGTTCGATTTTCGCTTGACATAAAGGTACCCGGCAGATTCTCGATTTACTGGCTAAGAGCGACGGCAATAAAAAAAATTTGGCTGAAATTTTACAGCCGCTCATTAAATGAAAATTGTTTCTGGGCTAATTTTACCATTTTGTGGGTTTATTTCTTTGAAAATTTCTATTTTGAGAATAAAAAAGTTAAAAAACGTAATTCCGGCCAGAAATTAGTAAACAGTTATGTAATGTGGGCCGAAATTTTGCAGATCAACGCCCGTTTTTTTGACTGGTGATTTAACTACTATCACTATTGCTGCGGCACAAACCAGGCACACATTCAAGAATTACTTCGATTACAGCATTATAGCATTCCGGCAATATGGCAATATGGCAATACGGCATTACGGCAGATAATATTTATGGCATTCAGGTACTGCCGTAATACTGTAATTCAATAATTCTACTACCACATATAGCTCTAACCTTATATTTACACACAACACATACATAATTACGTTAAAAATACGTATTTGTCATATATCGACAGTCAAATTTTACTATTATAGATAAATAACTGAGGTTTAAAACTATCTAAAGAGCATCAGAAAATAAATTTTAATCATAATAATGTTAATGAACTACTTACATATATACTGTATGGTACTTAATGTTTTTAATAAAATGCTAAAGAAAAAAAAAACAACAATTTAATAATAAATTTATTTAAAATTTAAATTAAAACTTTTATGATTATTTACATTAATAATATTAATACATAGATAAGTGATTCTAAAAGAAAATATTTAAACTTTGAATTTCAAGCTGAGTATATTTAATTATAAATTCTAAAACCTATATTCTAGCTTTCTTTTAATAGTATTTAAATACAAATACATTTTTTATATAAGCCACTTGCTGTACTTAATAATTATATAAAATATTTCATTCATTAACATGGCTTAGTCTTTTCCAAAATATTAGAGGATTTGATCTTCACTGAGTTATTAAGTTTTGCTTTTACTAGGAGTTTTGCCAGTTTAATCAGGTTTTGTCAATTTTATTAGGTTTTGCCAGTTTTATTAGGTTTCATCAGTTTTGCTAGGTTTCACCAATTTTGACAAGTTTTGTCAGTTTCATTAAGGAGTTTTGTCTTTCATCAGATTTAGCTTTCATTTTTTATTATTTGACCAAAATGGTTTCACCTAACAACACTAGTAATCATGATATTTGAAATCATTTAACAAAAATTAGACCAGTAGAAAATTTTAAGCAAGGATGTAATTATTGCAACTAAACTTTGCTGCACTCATTAAGGAAAATTAGTGCTAGAAATTACTATAATTTTGTAAAAAATATGTGTAATTATTCTAATATGTAAATTTGGCATAGTATTGGTACTATATATCATATAAAATCTATTTTATAAAACTTATGTAAATTGCATGTATTGTAAATTTGTAAACTTTGATTTTCAACTTTAAATGAAATACGTTCTCAGTAATTTTACTATTACACAGACCTAAACCTTAAAAATTTTTATTTTTACAATTAAAAAATTAAATTCTGACTAAAAAATTATATATAATTGATTTTTAGAGAAACTATAATTTGCTTATATTTAAATATATGCTTAGTTTGTGAAATTACCATAATTTTATATAATTTTGTGTAAGATTTAGTAAATTGGATTTACATGAAAATGTAATTTTAATTATATAATATATAAACTTTATTAGATTTTTTGTTTACTAATTACTGAATTTTGTCATAATTTTGATCATATGATATTGAATACTAATTATTTGTTTATTTATTTATTTTTGTTATATTAAGCATAGTTTTTTTTTTTGATTTTAATTCTTGGCATAATTGTCACAGAATGCTGATATTGTTCAATTTATTTATTAACTTATTCAATTAATAAGATTTTCTAAATTTGTAAGATTTTAGGGTGTGGTGACCTAGTAAAGTGGTCAGGTTGTCAACCCCCAAGTGGCAGGTCCAGAGTTCAAATTCTAGTGTTGATAGAAAATTTGAAAATTCTTTTTGTATTACAGTTAACTGTTTCTCGCAATTGGTTAAGATAAGACACATGTAATCTATATTGCACCAGCATGACTGGCAGGTCATATGGCATTTGTGTAACAGTCACTTAACAGTGTCTTTTAAAACAAGGTCTGTGGTTACACAAAGAAATGCAAACTAATACCAGGTGGTGCAAACCTACAATAAGTCCTCATGGCCATGTAAATTATAGGAACCAATAGAAAAAAGATGGAAGCCTACTTGGAAGACCTGAGTAGAGAGGTAACCCAAGCTTTCGATGATGCTACTGTAAAGACTAGACTTATGAAACAGAGATAGAACTTGTTAAACCGGGCAAATATGCCAGTTCTTGGATAGGAACTATATAAACCAACCAGGCCACCAGATTTTCTAGGTTCCAGAAGAAAAGTGTACATATCAGCAAATATGTAAACCAAAGGTGAATAGTTTCAATCTACCTTTCTATGCTATCTGGAATGGCAGCTTGGTGGAACTTGAATTGAATACCAAAGTAGTAAGGATATGTTGTGAAGTAAGTACTGAGGTTGGGGTG
>CAJVQA010007629.1:0-13660 GCA_910591915.1 Cetraspora pellucida | reverse complement strand
TTGTTCTTTTTCTGCTTTTTCTAATATCTCTCTTGTTATTCGCAGAAGTGCTACTTCATTTGGGTTTTGTTTTGTAAATGCTACAATGATATTATCTTTTCTATTTGATATTGCATATGTCTTACTTGCTTCATTGAAGAAGATTTTATTATGCATACTGTTCATAACCTCATATGCTCTAGTTCTTCTTCTGTATTCTTCTACTAAACTATATGCAACTTTTGCTGTTCTGTCTTTCTTGTTAGTATTTCAGGTTTTGTTTCCTAGTCTAGTTATTGAGTTTTCTTATGTTTTCTTTTCTAGAATTTTTGGTCAAGAGATCTACAGGAGAGAGTTAACTATTTTTTAAAAATTGTGTTTTTTTTTATTCTTAAAAATTATAATAAATGTTGCAAATTAATATAAAGATTGTCAAGCAATCATATAATTTTTATTTACAATATAAAAACTAATATAAGATGAACCTATATATAAACTTTATTTACATTCCAAATCTTTATTTTAATAATTCTATCTTTAAAAGTTCCTAAAGCCTTAACTTTTAAATGAACAATTATTAGTTAAAAACTATACTAAAAAAAAAAAAATCTTAAAAAAACAAAAAAAAACTTTTAACAAATAAAAAAAATCATCTTAAAAAAAAACTTAAAAAAAAAAAAAAAAAAATTTAAAAAAAAAAAAATTTTTTTTTAAAGATTTAGAAAGATAAAAGCAACATATTATCATTTTTTTTTACTATTTTTTTTAATATAACAGATTTTTTTTATAGGATGATACATAGTATTATCTTTGAATATTTTAACAATAACAGTTTTGTTATTGTTTGTTAAATTAATTATAGTTCTGATTTCTGTAAAGTTAGTTTAAAGCATTCTTTTTTAAGTTATTATATTTATATCAGTATTAAAAACAATTGCAAATAACTAACCAGATTTGTAAATATTTTTGTAGTAATGAACACTTGAATGCTTTTGCATTTATTTTCTTATTTTTTTAAGTTTGCTTGTTGACTTTATTATAAATTATTAAAATTCTCTAGATGGCCTTTTATAATTTGAGATATTGTTAGTGCTTCTTATACTTTTATTTTCTAAAAACTAACAGGATTAGTAGAATTGAATTGCTAATATATGTCAAAGAGTTTGTAACTAAACATCACTTTGTAAAGAATTTTCTATAAGCACTATGTTGAATGATATTGTAGAAAAAACAAAATTTAATAAATAGTCTTTTTAATTAATGTTTTGTAATTATATTTCTTTGTTTTATAGCATTTTTGTAAATTCATATTTAACTATTTGATTTAAATATTTAACTTGACCTTAGGACATTAAATGTCATAAATAACTATATTGAATTGTAATTCCAAGTGTTTTGCAAATATATAACAGTAAATTCTTTACTATTTTTAAATTGCAAAATCAATGATGCATCCTATTGTAAAAATGAAGAAATCAAAACTTTGCTGATAATATTAGCTTCTTTTGATTTAATTAAAATAACTCACAAAAATTTTAAAAAAATACAAACTATAATAAGAAATCAAAAAAATTCATTATTTTTATCTTTGTATACTATTAAGTTGATAAGATTTATTTGAAGATGTTTTATTAAGTCATAACATATAACTAATATTAGGTCTTTTTTTTCTTTAATCAAGCTAATTTAATTACAGGTATTACAGTTTTAAATATACTTACAAACTTTTTTTTTTATAATACTAATATAATGTGTCATAATTTTTTTATAACAATTATTTGTATTAATATAATAATCATTGTTGTAAAATTATTTAAACAAAAATTGATAAAACTCCAAGTTCTATATAAAAATAAAATAATAAAGTGACTGATTCTTAATTTGGGTATAAAGATGATCATTTTTTAGACATTACAGATTATTTTAAACTTAAAGTTCTATCAATTTTTTGAGATTATTGATATAGGTATAATTTTATTATAAAAGTAAGCAATAATATCCTAATATGTTTAAAGTGTTTTAAAAAAGTCAACTTTATAGACCATTACATAATATTTTATAAAAAAAGATTTTTTTTTCTTTTGTAATTATATTTATAATTATACAAATAATCATAGCATATAATATATATATTATAAAAACATTCAATTAAATAATAATCTTAATAATAAATACAAGTTTTTAAAACTATTATATATAGATTGTTAACATTTAATATAATAGTAACAATAAGATTTATAATAGTCTTTAGATATAAAAATATGCCAAACCTTGTTTTAATAATAGTTTTGACATACTGTATTATAAAATTAAAATCTTCTTGTTATTTTATGTCTTTATTTAAAAAATATTCTATTGCAATAATATATACATACTATCTATATATAATTATATATACCTGCTAATTCTAAATATGTAACAAAATTAATCTTATATTCATGTTTGTTAGTCTATTCAATCTTAAAAATAAAAAAATAAAAAAAAGCAAAATTAAAAAAAATAAAAAAAAAAGCAAAATTAGAAAAAATAAAAGCAAACTTAAAAAAAAAAAAAATTAAAATTAAAAAAAAATAAAATTAAAAAAAAATAAAATTACAAAAAAAATAAAATTACAAAAAAAAAAATAAAAATATAAAAAAAAAGTGAAATTAGAAAAAGAAAATTAAAAAAAGCAAAATTACAAAAAAAAATAAAAAAAAATTGAAAATTTGAAAAAAAAAATTTGAAGTAAAATAAAAAAAAACAAAATTTGAAAAGAAAAAAAAAATAAAATGAAAAAAATAAAATTCGAAAAGAAAAAAAAAGCAAAATAAAAATAAAAAAAACAAAATTAGAAAAAAAAGTAAAAAAAAGTAAAGTGTGCAAAGCAAAAAAAAAAAGACATGCAAAAAAGAAACCCAAAAAAAGTCAAAAACAATTATGTATTTCTGGTTAATTACACCTCACATTGGAAATTTCTATACAAAATCCCATAAGCACCTTAACTTAAACAAATCTTACGATGATCTCTCAGAATAAATTATCAATGTTTATTACAACTATTTTTTAAAAATTATATTTTATTCATGAAAATTACAATAAATTATTTAAATTTTAATAAGTTGAAAATGTTCTATTCCTTAACAGTTAACTTTTAACATAACTGATATATAAATATATAAGTATACATCTATAGAGGTTATGTATTTAAAGATAGTAGTTTTATAATGCCATTTAGTATATAGTTGAGGCTGTGCAATTTTTAAGTGTAAAGTGTGCAATAATCAAAAATCGGAGTTTCTCTTAATGATCAACGCTGTCTCTGATTGGATAAAAGTCCCGTGTTACGATATTAAATAATCGGTAAAATTAGCCAATCGGAAGTATTATAATAGCAAACCGTGTTGATCTAACATTACCGTAACTAAATATTGACTTAACAGTCCCACTTTTGGACCCCACCATTTTTTTATTTTTTTTGTGTACATTTATATTATAGATAAAAATTTATGACATCGATGTCATTGGCGCAGTAATAGTATTTTATTTACGAAGCATTTTAACAATCCATAATGGTTGATAGTGAAAAGTTTTAACTCGTTGCCCTAGCTATATTTGCATCTACATTGATGCTGTCTTGCCTTTTCGCACATATGCACAAAGTCAGAGAAAATAATATGCCAAGACTTTGATCGTTACCAATAGTAACGGTTTCTGTCAAGAAAAAATAAATTGTGTTGAGCACAAGGAAGATTCTACACAGTATTTTTATAATCTGACTTACTACAGAAATATTATTCAGAAATTTTTAAAACGTCATGAGTCCTTGAAGCTTTAGAGGGTGATGCATCAACAGGAGATTCACTTACACCAACGTGAGTTTTAGTTAAGGGAATGATTTTCTGTACTGAGAGGTAGTAATCCATTATTCGACTCTATCATGCCAAAAAAATAAAATAAGTATGGAATACATAAAAATAATACATTAAAAGCTGTCAAAATTTATACCTTAAACAAATAAACATTTTCTATAACTTCTTTTAAGACATACAATTGATCCTTAGTACTTGGAATACTAAATTCTGTTAGAACATCAACAATATGTAGACCCCCATTTGCTCGATGCATTACATAAAATGTAAACTTTCGCTCTAAGGTTGATAAAGAAAATATAAGGTTTAAACTTTAATAAATTTATGGGTCAGATCTCTGTTACTTACGGTAGACAACAATTCCATATGACTCTATAGAAGATACTTTTTGTTCTGTTGCTCCACGTGATATATAGTGTTGACGTTGGTAATGAATAGAAATTTGCATACACTTAAACACTTTTTCGGTATCTTCACTCAATTTTTTGATATCGGTATAAAGGGCGTTGCCAACGACCTCTAAGAACCCTACTTCTAAGATAGTAGCATTTACATTGATAGAGTATATCCCGTCCTGGGAACACCCGATGCTAACGCGTTGTTTATATTGACGAGTTTCGATCCTTTGAGTTTTGTTCGATTGGTTCTCTACCTCTCCTCTGTACAAAAGATAACTTGTTAGTGACCAGTCGTAAATAATAAACGAAAAAATTTTTAAAAGATAAATTCAAACCTACGTACGTTTTTACTTTGATTAAATCCATGATGTCGTCAAAAACTTTAACAACAATGGGATTTACAAAGTTTTCCCGGTAAGAAAGCTCACTTTGATCTGGATCCAATAGTAGGTTAGTGGGTGCATCAAAAAGAAATAAACTAAAGAATAAATAATATGGACTTTAAATTATGTGTCGCAAACGAAAATAACACTAATCGCGAACATTTATACTCACAACCGTTTATAAATATCTTGTACCCATAAGAGATCATGATGTTCTTTATGAATAAAAGGTCTAACATACGGCTTCTCTAGAACATCTTCAATAGTACTATCCAGGGAAATTACATCAAAAACAGATTTATTTTCTAAGTGGGTTTGGTACTTTTGGATAAGAGGAATTAGAACTTTTTCCCACTTATCTAAGCGAATTGTCTTTATTTTTTGTGATGGTTCTAACTGAAAGGTAGCAAAATTATTAAGTTTTCAACAATAAATGTAGGTTTAAAAGCAAACAATGCAATACCGAGTTCCAAATATCTTTTAGGATGCGCTTTTCGGATTTTGATAACTTATTAACAGGATTCGTAACATTTCGCTCCGAGAGATTAATGATTCGATAGTCGAATAGACGATATTTTATACCTTTTATCTTTTCGATTATTTTACGGATTTCCTCCGGTACAATCTGTGAATTCTATGAAGATAATACATAGTTAGAAAATCTGATGAGGGTACATTTTAATATTAAAGTTGTGCAAATACCTCTTGAGATAATTGTAAGTACGTATTTTCGATATCAACTTCGTAATTTTGCATTTGTCCTATTGTCTGTGAGGGAACTTCTTCGTGATCGAAATCGGAACAAGTGGAATCCAAATCCAAAAACTCTTGCCCAATTGATCCCTGGATCTGAGAGGATACGGAGGCACCTGATGAAGAACCACGCGGAAAAATTCGATGTGGAGGAGTATGCGGTGGCTCACATGGAGGAGTATGCGGTGGTTCACATGGAGAAAGAGTAACTGGGAAGTAGTCGTCTATTTTTGTACGTTTGTTTAAGAGGGCCTGCTTGGTCTGTTCATCCTAAAGTGTTAATAAAAATAATAAGTCCCGCTGATTCAACTAAATAAAAATTGCGTATATACTATATCTCTATATGATCACTTTTAGGTACTGACGATCCAGAAATGAAAGTCCCATTCTTGTTAATATTTATAAATCCGTTAATATTCTTACCAACTATGATAGATTAAAAAAATGCATAACCTACCCCTTCATGGCTTCTTTTGGATTCACAAACGAGAGTTCCGCCACTGATGGTTCCAGCGGTTATATTGCCCATGTTCCCACTGATATCCATAGTAATTGTCGGTTGATGAATATGCACTTGCTTGCGTGAACGCTCCCTCTCCCAAGTTTTTGCCTTTTTGCTATCAGGTTGAGAACCCTAAGACGAAAGACTTGAGAATATAAGTAATATACTTAACTATTGTATATCGTATTCTCATTTTTCTTCTTGACAACAGACAAGCTCGGAGGTCATCTGTGTCTGAAAGTGCCAGTAGGCTCGGAGACTTTTAAACATCAGGCAAGCTCGGAGGTCACCTGTGTCCCAACACTTTCTTTGTGGCTCGGCTCAGAGACTTGAATGATAGAGAGCTCGGAGATCTCTACCACGCCACTTATTCGTTAAAAAACATTCAAAAACTCAAACTTGCTTGCTTATATTTGTCGAGCAATTTCTGCGCATGCTCACACCTTTGATCTTTCTCCATTTTAACAATTGTTTCGAGTGATAAAAGGTATTCTTCAATCTTTTTTCTATAAGTTTCCAAGTCGCACTCTTCAAGGAAATCAATAATATTCCAGTCGGAACTTTTTCGACTAAAATATTTATGTACCCGTTTTAAAGATGACATGTAAAGTGCACAAGGTTTTTATGTAATAATAAGTAGGCTCACATTGATTATTTGATCATTTTGAACATAGTACCTCAGGTATCTTGCAAGATTCTATATCCCTGTTAGAGGTTGGAACCGGTTTTAAAAATTCGAGTTTATCACATGAAAATTCGAGTTTATTACATCTTCCCCAGTATCGCCAGAAAAAATTTTACTGTCACGTGAAATACGACAAAATTCTTTAAGTTCGTTTATGCTAGGGTTAATACTATGTTAGAATTAGAATTTAGAGGTTCTAATAGTAAAATGGTTCAAGGAAAACTTTTTATTAATGCGCAGAAGGTGGTTTATTATGTAGATTTTGAGTTATAAGCGATTTTAGACTAAACGAACGTTTGTTTTGCATTTTCTGATCGCGTAACGTTACACTAAATCATGTTTCATTATTGGCTCATTTCGTAGATCATCACGTGACAATAAAAATTGCATAGTAATTTTTCTGGCGATCCTGGGGTAGTTACACTAAAATTTTTTTTTTTTTTTTTTTTGCGAGTACAACTAGTCACATATGCAACTTTTGGTTGCCTATTTAAGTAGTCTGTTCTAAGGTTCTACACTAGATGAAGATTATCTATTTAAACCTTCTGATTATCCGCTCCTGTTATGATGTAACACCAACTAACCTCTCATATATACTTAACTAGTATACTGTTTGAGCAGTATATATCTATCTTTTTTATACTGGTTTCTAGACTATTACATATTTTAAAGTACATTACCTGTTAGTAAGATGCAAGAGGTTTCTTATTGTTAATTATTTATTCATTTTTAGAACATTAACAAGAGTTATCTTACTCAGACCTTGGTATTAACTTTACAATATATTTATAATACTTTTAGTATATTTTTATTTTGATCTCAGATTCTCAATTCAGATAATCTAAAAAGGTTGTAACTTGTTTTTGGTATATTGAGATTGGTCTAATATTCTTTTCCTTCAGTTTGAAATCCAGTAGCTTAGTTGATAGTACCTTTTATCCAAGGTTTTTGTCTACTAATTTTTTTACATTGATATTCATTTTTTAGATCTAGTTTTTATAATAATAATATCAAAGATTTGTATTATTTTTCTGCTTAAAATTTTTAAATGAGTTTTGACCTTCTAGTTTTATGAATTTATATAATTATAAGAACTTATTTTAGGTTTGCACTATTTAGTATTAGTTTGTATTTTTTTGTATAATCAAAATTATACAGATGTTTTAAAGCTGCCAATCATATTGAAATAATTATAGTTACAGATATCTTATTTCAATTGATTAACAAAATGTTATTATTATATTATTGTCTAAATATTATATAAGTATTTATTCAAATTTTTTATTAATAGGTTTTGAACTTATAACCTATTACTTAAGAGGATAACAACTTATCTATTTCATTAAGTTATTATATCTTTATACCAAAATTTAAACAATTATAAATGATTTATATATCTAAGATTATAAATATTCAAATTCAACTGATTAACAAAAAATAGTTATAATAATTCAAATATAATTTTTAAAATTTGACATTTATGAAAATTGAACTTTAGACCTGCTAGTCAAAAGTTAGCAACTTAAGAAATATAATGACTTAGTAAAGTAGATAAGTTGTCAACTTCTCAAATAATAAGTAGTAAGTTCAAATTTCATTGATAATGAAAATTTAAATAATTACTTATATAATATATAGATGATATTATAGTAATAGCATTCTGTTAATCAGTTGGGATAAGATATCTGTAATTAGGGGTCCAAACCGGTTTGCAAATCTCAATCCGTGATCCGTCGGGTCAAGCATTTTTATCAACCGGATATCCGAATTATCAACCGGATATCCGAGTCAACCGGGTTACTCGAATAAAACAGATAATCCGGTTATTAAGATCAAACCGGGTCACCCGATTAAACCGGATAATCCGGTTATTAAAATCCAACCGGGTCACCCGATTATAACGAATAATCCGATTATTAAGATCCAACCGGATCACCCGATTAAAAACGATAATCCGATTATTAAGTTCAAATCGGTTACCCTATTACGGATAACTTTCTTCTGATTGGTCAATCACTTATAATTGTATTTATACGTACAGTTTAAAGTATGTAACATTTCACAAGTAAAAAATAAAAATTAAACTCATCACTATTAGATGTAAACTGTGAATTACAATAAACTGTAGTTTATTTTAAAACTACAGTTTTACAATAAACTACAGTTTATTTGTCTTAACTACTAATTTACGGATCTCACTATCTTCGAAGAAGTGCCAACAGTCATTATGCAAAATAATCCCAAATAATCCCGCACCTTACCTAGAAGGTGAAATTTCTACGTATATTGTGACTATAGAACTATATGTAATTACTAAATCGTTAAATACAGCTGAGTTATTTAAAGAAGACTAACAGTACAAACGCCTTTTTTTTAAACAATAGATAAACGATTTCTAAACTATGTTAAAGAGGTTTTAAAGCATAAAGAATGTTAATACATAAGTCTTATCATAACGAGCTTTGGGTATAATAAACGATAGATCTTCAAATACTATATTATTTCGGCATAAAAGGTGTGGTAGGAATTTAAAAAATACATATATACAGTAGTCCTATTTTTTTTCTCTATTCTTTTGTTAAAGTAAGAAGCGATAAAGAATAATTAAGTTTACGAATATGATGTAATTTGATTGGTTGATTGTCACATGTTTAACAATTAGCCAATAATAACGTGTTATTCAATTTCATGTGACGACCAATCACGAGAAAGTTATCCTATATATTACAGGGACCTGTGGAATTTGAGCCGTTAAAGCATAAAATATTCAATATTTTTAACGATTGATATTTTGTCATCTGCTATGATTATTTGATTCAATATATGAAATTTTCGGTGACCGATAGTGACAGAATCGGCACATTAGCTTTTTACTGTCCTTTACAAAACCCTCCTTAAATTCTAATGCTCTGCTGTCTAATATGCTCGAAATATATTTTTTGTTGTAATTGAAGCAAATTGCAGTATTTGCAATTTGCTTCGATCACAGCAAATCACAAAATTCACAATCCCTGCCCGATTATCACGATGCCATGTGAAAATCAGAGAATTTGCGATTTCAAGATTTCCAATAAATATGTAATATTACTCAAATTTCCTGCCATCATCGCTACGAAAATCACAGTCACACTTTCTTGCAAACTACTATAAACAAATAATCACTTTATTTTTCAAAAAGGTTGTAAGCTTTTTCAGATATAGTGATAAGTAAAATATGACAAAAATTTTCTTTATCAACACGTTTACATGAGAATATTGATATATTTTATTTACAATTAGTGGTTTTAATCAATTAAGAATTTTTTTTTTTTTTAAAATGTAAACCACAGTAGGAACATCAAAAATCGAATTTGGTGGCTATAAATATCAAACAAGATAATAAATTAAAAATGCCCGAGAATCTATTTAGTAAAATAGAATGTTTTAATTTATTAAAATATAGGTCTTTTTGGCATTTAACATATAATAAGAAAAATATAAATTATTGTTACCAATAGTACTGTTTGGAAGCGTTATTTAGGGATCATTGTAAGTTTACTGTGAATATAATAATAAAAGTATTCATAAGCCTAAAAAAATATCGAACATAGAGACCCGTAATAATAAATTAAATATATTTAGTAGAATATAAAATAGGACAGGTACGCACTTACTATTGTGGTCCGAGAAATCTGCCAATTAATTTAACATTAGTTTTATCGAAACGAATTTCATTGACAAATATTATTAATGGCCCAAAAATATAAGATGGTTGTATTTTATAATTGCTCAATTACAATGAAATGTTTGCGCTCCTATAATTCTGCTATGTAATTTTTTTTTGATTTTTATAAAGCTATATCACTGTGAAATAATTCATATCTATTGGCTTTTTCCTTCTTTTATACTACCTGATCTAATTTTCAATCCATTACTACAGTATCTTTGGTTATGCATCATTTGATTTATTTAATTCATCCGGTTTGAAAATAGGAAAATGCTGCATGTTGCGTTTGAGAAAAAGCATTTGCTCGACCATATCAGGATGAAGCCTGTTACGCAGTGTGGTAATGTGTAATCCGGCATCAGAGAATAATCGCTCTGAAGGAACCGAGGTTGCAGGTACTGACAGATATTTCCGAACCAGACGCGATAACACAGGATATTTTTCAGATCTATCCTTCCACCAAGTTAATGGATTACAGCCTTTTTTCTCAATCGGTTCACGAAGATAACGATCAACTTCGGTTTCATCATAAGCTTCACCATCCAATTCCTCACTACTATATAAATCTGCAATTAAGCCATTGGTTGTTACAGGTTCACGAACTGGCGTGTTAACTGACTCATCAGGCCTAATTATAGGTTGGTGGTTTTTTTCCTCAACACAAAGTGCTCGCACTGTATCAAATATTGTCGCCTTTATTGCTTCATTATCAAGAAATTTTAAATTTTTAATTCGCGGATCTAAAAATGATGCTACAAGCCCAATTCTTTCAGGAACCTCCCAATATTCTTTAAGAGAAAAGTAACTCGTGGCCTTAACAAGATCACATAGTCTTTCGTTATTAACAGGTGGCTCAATTGACTGACGACCTTTAAATCGTAAATCATATATAATTTTTTTGGCTTTGCTATGAACTTGTTTTTTTTTTCGTCCTCGTGCTGCTTGTAATGGTTGTCGAAGTTGCTCTGAGATCATTGATGCATCAAATTCATTTTCTATATCAGATTCAGGATCATTTTCCTCGATTAACTGGCTTTGGCTGTAAAAAAAAATAATAAAAATAAGATAAAAAAAAGTAAATATTATATCAAATTTTAAACAAGAAGACCGTCTAAAGTAAGGCAGTTTTTGAATTAATTACTAATCGCCACCAGGGGAAAACCCGTCATCGGTCTTTCAATTATATTTTGTACCAGACATATTATAAATTAAATAGATTGTGTTCAATCCAAAATATAATTGAAAGCCTGGTAACAGGTTTTCCCTTTGCGGCATTCTTTATGAATTAAAAATTATGCAAGAATTTACTTACTACCGGTTTAGACGATCTTTAAAACCAAATATTTTTATTTTTAATAAAAATTTTTTTAACATGCCTACTACTAGGTTCAAATAATAAATCGGTATAGTCATCCTCAGTTTGCTCATAAGAAGGTGCAAACTTCTTAATGAGCAATCTCATTGTCGGATAAATAAGGTTATGAGTAGGATAGCTTGAACCTGAAAATATGGTAGTGGCCTCATAAAATGGCTTCAACAATAGAATAAGATTATCTAACAATCGCCATTCATTTTCAGTTAAATTTATTAATTTCAAATATTCGCCATCAAGTCTGTCACAGCATTCTGATTCTGAAGGCAACATTAAAACAAGATACTCAATCGCTTTTCGTAACTCTTTAAGCCAACCCAAGCCAGGTATGAGGAGTTCCATCTTGTTGACACATCGTTGATTGCTTGATGAATCCTTGAATATCTACATTTTTCTTGTGCATCCTTAAGTCGTTCAGATTGTTTAGGGCTTTTAGAAAAAAAAAGAATTAAGTTTTTTGCTTGTTTAATTAGTCGCACCGCAGGTTTAAGACCTTTTATCACACTTAGTTGGAGTGTGTGCGCAGAACAAGATAATCGTGTAGTATTATCCATTAAACCAATTGCTTTTTTAACATTAGCACCATTGTCAGTTGTAATGCAAAAAACCCGCCCAGTAAGTCCCCAATCAGTAATAACTTGATTAAGAGAATCTTCAATAGCTTCAGCCATATGTGGTGATGGGAGTGGTCGTATCATTAATAAAGCCTCCTTTAATTCGAAATTTGAATCGATCCATGTCACCGTAACCCCAATATACCCTTGATTTGTTCTTGAGGTCCATAAATCTGTCGTCAGATTAACATATCCACCATCTGCATTTATCATACTAAATAATTGATCGCGACTCCATTCATAAGCCTTATTAATCATTTTTTTCACAGTCTGCTCACAAGGAATTTGAAATCCAGCCTCCATATAGTTTAAGAGACGACGAAAAGCTTTACTTTGTAAAATGTAAAAAGGTTGACAATCCTCAATAATAAATTCAACCAATAATTGCGTTATTTTTTCCTGCCTCCGTTTTGTAATGACATGCATAGCTTTTATAATTGAGCCATTAGTGTTGGTTTCCTCAGGATGGTCTTTATCAATTCGATGCTTTGACCAAAGATGGCCCAGCATATTTCCAGTTAAAGAGTCATGTGCATACTTGACAGTAATGTTTTTTTCTTTACAAATTCGGCAAACAGTAAAATCGCCTTTTTCTGTTGTCTCAATATTGAAATAATCCCATACAATACTAGAATTATCGCGTTTTTTTCGTTTCTTTGTTTGACATGCTGGTGATTCTTCAGATATAGGTGGCTCCTCGAAACCAGAAAATTCATCATCATACACAGAGGGTATATTATCCTCTAACATGTAATTAGATATTGAGGAGTTCATTCAGGTAACACACCTACAATTATTTTTTACTATTATTTACTGATAATTTTTCCTCGCATAATGCATTGAATTAAAAAAGTTTACCTACTTGCAATATGTGTTCAACCTTCACGCATGTTTTGAGATATTCTTTGGTTCAGCAGCCGCTGTTTAAGTAATTTATATTTGGCACAGGGAAACCAGTTTTTTTTTTTTTTTTTTTGAAAAATCACAAAGACGTGGCTATTTAATAAATGTATTGTCTGGTTAATGGTGGCAAGTGAAGACATTCTAATGTTCTTATAGTCAAGGTTTTCATAAATCACGATAATAGGTTTGTCCAAAAATTATTTTTAAAGAAAACAAGTACCTTCTTGCAATTATAAACCCACGCTACAAAAAAAAATAGCGAACAAAAATTTTTTTTATTACATTTTTGGTTATATTTAAACTTTAAACTTAACCTTATTTTCAATATCTGGTTTGTAATTAGTTGATTGTCTAGGTGCAAACCGGATTACTACTTGTTGTCGGGTCCACTGTAATGATGTTGTTATAGAACAATTTATTATTATTTTATTATTAGCTATTATTATTATTATTATATTATTATTATTTAGTATTAGTTATTTTATTGTTGTATTATTATTATTAGTAGAAGTTG
>CAJVQA010007628.1:0-13662 GCA_910591915.1 Cetraspora pellucida | reverse complement strand
AAATGTAGTTTAGAAATCTTTAAATTTAGAACTTATGATTCTATATGTAATAAAGTTTCTACTTGAGCATTATTTAAAAAAAAAAAAAAAAAATTAGTTTTTATATCGATCACTGATCAAAACATGATTAAAAAAATAATTGTATATATAAAAAATGTATACAATTCTATATAATTTAATATAGATTCTCAAAATCCGATTCATGATTCTCAAAATCCGATTCACTATTAGAATCTCGGAGATTCCTCTTTAACATCATCATGCAATCATGATGTCACACTTTATTGCAAAGCGCAATAATACATTAGTTACAAGATTTACATTTTAGGTTTACAGTTATACAATTTACAGTATACATTTTATTGATATGCATGTGCAAATGCTTTTTCTCCTATTGGTCCAAGATAACTACTGTCTCGAAGCTCCAGAGATATTAATGTGGTGTTCTCGCAAAGTTCATCTGCTAATGCTTTTCCAACGTCTAATCCAAGATTATTAGTTCCAAGAACCAAAGAGGTTAGTGAAATATTTTTCAAAGAACATCTGCTAATGCTTTTCCAACGTCTGATTCAAGATAATTATAGTAAAGATTCAAAGAATTTAGTGTGGTGCTCTTGCCAAGAGCGTCTGCTAATTCTATTCCTCCTTCAGAACTAAGATTATTATAACTAAGATCCAAAAAAGTTAGCGTGTGTTTTTGTAAAGTGCATCTGCTAATTCTTTTCCATCTTCGGATTCAAGATTATTGGAACTAAGATTCAAGTAAGTTAGCGTGGTGTTCTTACAAAGTGCACCTGCTAATACTCATATTTCTTTTGATTTAAGATTATTATGTTGGAACTTCAAAGAAAATATCGTGATATCATGGTATTCTTGCAAAATATATTTGCTAACATTATTTTATCAATAGTACTATTAATTGTTAAATGTTTAAGGTTTTTACTTACTCGCAGAAACATTGTAATTAAAGAGCATTTGATAACATTTGCCAGATTATCTTTTTCGAATAAATTACAAATATCTCCTTCATTTTTAAGCCAATTTTTGATTCCTAAATAAGAATCAACAGATGTTGTATAGCTTTCATATTCAAATA
The DNA here is from genome assembly GCA_910591915.1 of Cetraspora pellucida. Classification (NCBI taxonomy): domain Eukaryota; kingdom Fungi; phylum Glomeromycota; class Glomeromycetes; order Diversisporales; family Gigasporaceae; genus Cetraspora; species Cetraspora pellucida. The sequence continues at coordinate 12,566 of CAJVQA010007628.1, read as the reverse complement.
ATGCTTTTGGATAATTTGGAAGAATAATTTTAAAAGGGATTAATGAAGTTTGCTCTTCAATATTTAATGATAATAAAAGATATGTAGGTTCACTCCATAATATTGGTACAATAATTCTACACCTTTGACGGTTTACAATGCATGAAAATCAACTTTTATGATTAGTTCGAAAATTACTGAATATTTTTATATTTGAAAAAAAACCATTCGTTTGGTAAGAATTACGTATAGTACAGTAGTATAAAGATAAGCCTCCGATATACAGCCGCGGATTCTACCCGACATAGAAATTGATCTGCAATATATTAAAAATGTTATTCTAAATCGATTTCTATTTTTAAAAAAAAAGCCTTTTATATCTAAAATAAAAAAACCAATCACACGGCCAATGATTGGTATCATAGAGCTCAAAAGAATTTTCCAATTGCAGATTTTTTTACCAAAAAGAGGAGTCTCTTAAAGAGGGAAGATTTTATGTATTTGATCTACATACTGCATAAATTGTATTCTTGATATCTAAATAACCAACTAACCATAACTGTATCAAAAACGTAACATCAAAAACATCAAAAACGTAACTTTTTTCAACCTGCCCCACAAAGAGAAATGATCTGCGTTACACGAATTTTAATTTAATACGTACAGTATATTTTTTGTCAGCATATTTCTGATCGTTTCCATGTTTGGAGGTCATCTAAAACAAAGCAATTTTTGAATTGATTACTGTAAAGTAAAAACACGTAACACATATAAATTATTACCTGGCTTTAGACGACCTCCGTGTTTGGGTTTTCATGTTGGTTTTATTATTTTCTCATTATTCGCCACATTTTGTACTATCTAAGCTATTTGATCTGAACACAAAAAAAAGGCGAAAAAGCATCCGGGTGGTTGGTATAACAGGAGCGACCGTTCAAATCCGTAGATGACTAATCGTATCTCGAATGGCCAATCAGGGTGCAAAAAAAAAAAGTTGTGAATTCATGGTGATTCAAGAATATGTTATAAGACGAAGCGAAAGCATTAATTCATCCATTAAATCTACTTTCGTTTCATAAAAAGTTAAACTACCCGAGCTTTTTAAAAGTTGTAAAAGGTAAAATAAAAATAAAAATTATTATTGTCAATTGTGTAACTATATCGGAATAATCTACAAAATTGAACGGTTAGTTGGTAAAATTTTGTGTAGTGTAAAATGGATAAGCCACCAAAAAAAATACAAATTTTGGAATGTGTTTTTTTTAAGGTTAATGGCCAGCATCAAGGGTAGAATTTATAGTAAACAAGTATAATAAGATCCGCGACAAATTTGAACTTAAAGGGTGTTCTTTATTCGAGATAATCATCTTTTTATGTATATTATTTTAAATAAACTTAAATTTGAAAATTTACCAAATTTCAAAATTTTACTAAACTCTAAATTTATTTGTTAAATTTCTATATTCCAAATTCTAAAAATTCCTCAAATTTTTTTACGATTTTTAAATCTAAAATTTTCGAAATTTTGCCGATCGATCTTATACATGGTTAGTAGAGCTTTGACTTTCACAACGCTCGGATCTAACTTTTAATTCTACGAAACTTTTCCATACAAGAAATGCTAAACATATACGGGACAGCAATTAAAATTGGACTAATCTACCTACGAAATTGTGATATTATAAAATTAAAATTTTTACCGGTTTGTCAAGGTTGTAGTTTCACCAGGGTTTCTCTATTTCTTTGATTCACCAATTTACCAGAGGTTTTTGTCTTTCGTCTTTTTTTGACTTTGGAATTCTTCTTTCGCCTGACAACTATAAATCATGAGCATATAAAGAAGATAATTAAGTATTTAAAATAAGCTATTTAAAATCATAAATATATTATTTAACATCATTTTTTTAGCAAGAATAAAGAAGTTATAATATCTAAAAGAGATGTAAAAATTAACTTTATTAAACTAAGATCTAATTATAAAAAATAAATCTATCTAAAGTATGTAAAATTGATAATTATCAATAAAGTAGAGATTATTAATACAAATAAGATCGATAATAAATTTATTTAAAATAGTAAATTAATCAATAATTTGAACTTTTTTGGCATATTGCCTATGAAAATCCCAAGTAGTATTGCTTTTATTTACTTCATTATAAAATTCAATTAATAATTTGTCAAAATCCTCTTTAGACATTCCAATATACTTTGGAAGAAAAGCAATACTGTCATAAGCTCGTTTAATATTTTCTAACGCCTTTAAAAAAAACGAAACATAAAATCAATAGAAATAAAATTAAAAATATATAATTTTAATATACTTACAAATTTGCCAAAACAACCAAACCGTTCACCTACAGGATAATCCATAGAAAGACAAGTTATATCATCAAGTTCATCCATTGCCTCAAGATATTTTGGTATCATTTCATAAATAGATATATTAACACCTTTTGTTTCTAGACAAACTTTTGAAGCTAAAAAGAATTAGAAAAAAAAAGAATATAATAATAAGTATAAAAAAAGTATATTAATGGATATACATTGATATACTTGGTATATAATAAAAGCATACCAGACTCAAATAGTAATTGTTCAACTTTTCCAGGATTATTAGAACAAGTTTTTGGATTAAGGAATTCAATCCAACCATCATATTTTAAAACTCTAACGAGATCCTTGATTAACTGTATCCATTGGGGCTCAGAAAACGCACACCACATCATACTTACATGAACAAAATCAAAAGTATTTGGAGGAAATGGAACCCCATGAATAGCATTACAAGTAAGAAAACAAACATTTGATGGACATCGGTCATTTGATGGAAAGTTAGAGGAATCAATGTCAATTCCTATGAAAGTAGAAGAAGGATATTCTGAACCCATGTCCATCACCCAATTACCTCCGCCACACCTTTAAGCGAAAAAATTGATAAAATTATTAATTATTATTATATACGATACCATTATAGGATATTATTATATAGAAAATTATTAAATACTATTAGTTATTATAGGTTATTAAAGTTAATATAATTACCCAATATCAATTATCGTAGCACCTATATTCAATTTTTCATCAATTGGAGAACGAAAATTACTTTTCCAGAGGTGCTTTCTTAATATATGTGACAAAGTTGATCTTGAAAATTCTAACTTATCAGATGGTAATATATAATTGAGATCAACACCATTCAAATATTGTCTTCCGTTATAAGTCTTATATGATTCTAATAACAGAGAAGTTATTTCATCTAAATCCTTTGTTGCAACGTTAAGATCACCATTACTTTCTAAAGTATGTCTTCGGACTTTTTTCTTTTGGGTGCCAGCAGGAGGTTTATTTGACATTATATATACTTAATATTATACTTAATATTTACAGATTAATATAATTTGTCTTAAAAATAATAATTTTTCAAGTGGTTTTCACGATGAGAAAAATAAAGTTTTAAATAAAAAGAAATCTATTATAAATATCTTAATTAAATAAAAAAGATTTTTATAACGTGATAGCAAAAATAATCCAAAAAAATTGTTTATTTTGCTGCATGGAATATTTTACAATTAGAATTGGTCAGTGTGAAGCTCGTACATTTGTTTTGTTTTTTTTCTTTTGTGTTTTTTCTTTTGTGATCATTGAGTGTGGTACATAAAGAACGTACGTATTCATATGTAGGTATTAATGAATAATTTAAAATGCTAATTACGTAATCATAAATTTAATTTAGCGATAAACGATGCATCATTTTGTCCTTAGAATTTATGGGGTATTTATGAGGTATTTATGAGGTATTTATGAGGTAAGGAAAAAAAGGTATTTAAAATTTAAAGATTAAATACGGTAAATATGGGTAACAAAGCAATTGAATAGGATTTCCAGAATCTTAAGCTCTCAACATAGAAGATAAAAAAAATTGCATTCGCATGTGTTAATATACACGAACCAATAAATTGATGCATTAATTTCCAAATTAAGACGTTGTATAACATCAGATAAAACAGTTTTCGCTTACCATTGATAATTTTAATAAATGCTGTAAAATATATTCGCATAACCGAGAAATTTTATGTAGAAATTTACTGGAAGTCACTATATACAGCATGTTGTAACTTAGGTTAGTAAAGTTCAATTAATAATAATAGGCACTTACATTAACTTTAACGAAGTTAATCTGAGGGTGCAACGTATACGTAGGCACATATGATATTACTTTAGTCGATTGCCTACCTACGTACATACGCACGCACGTAACCTAACAATCAACGCGGATCATGGACTTGAATATAAATCGGCGCTTTTGGGTTAAGGTTCAGGGCTAGAACTAGTTTAAAGTTAAAATTTTAATAAATATACATCTTCCTACCAAATTTGTACACAAATTTACAAATTTATATGTAGGGGCTTGTTTATAAGAATCTGTAATATGCATTCCGAATATTTATTTAACTTAAATTATCATGTATTACAACTACAACAATAATAATATCCTAAAGAATAAAAATTTCTTTATAAACTACATACAAAATAAGAGTCACATTATTAGTAATGTCGTATAAAAAACGGTGTATCTATCTACTCTTGAAGTACATGATACCAAATCACTGTTAACCAATAAAATTATGGCAAACATTTATTTATGTAGATACTGTACGCACGTATGTATGTATGCACACACGTATGTACAAACTTACATACGTGTAGTTAATCAATAATAAAATTATTTATTTCGAGTTTACTTTAAAATGTATATTATGGATATAATCCTTCACCCCGTCGTTCACACAAGGTACACAAGGTGATCAGTTAAACTGAAATTATTTATATGTAACTTCAAGTGTGATGGATATAATCCCTCACTTGGTGTAACATTGACGGTTCCTCCTGTTACAGAATTTAGAATTATGATAATGCATCGGGAATTTAAATATTACAAATACAGAAAGTAGTACCAATGTTAATCTCATTGAAATAATGAATTATTCCATATTATGCACAATATACTCAATATTCATCTTTTTGTTGTGATATAATCTTTCTAAGGTGCGTAAGGTACACATCTAAACGCACAACTGGTGTGCGGAACTTAAAAAAACATTTAATAATACCGGATCATTCCGCTAGTAAATGTATTTAGGGATGGGTTCGGTCGGTCACGGTCGGTCATCGGTCATCGGTCGGTCATTACCGGTCGGCCGCGACCGGTCATAGCTGACAAATTATCTAACCAATTATTCAATCAAATATAATCAAATATCCAAATATGTGAAATAAGTGAAATAAATGGGGATGGGACACTGCACAAGCTGCTGAAAAAAAACAAACCACGGTGATTTGCATCACATAATCAATAAAATCATCGTTCATAATTCCGGTCAAACTTGCAGATCATTTGACCACATTTGACCACATTTAAAGTTGGTTTGTTCTAAGATCTGGCCAAGTGATCTGCAAATTTGACCAACGTTACCAACCAAAAAAAATTCGCATAACCAATCAAAATAAAAAATGTTTGTTAAGTGTTTATTAAGAGATCTTTTGCTAAAAGTTTAAAAAAATTTATAATATCAAAAAGAATTATAATTTGTGCAAGTTTTTTTTTCTGAACATTAAGCAAAAATTTCTTAACAAATATTTATATTAGTTTTTTATTTATAATTATTTAATTATAATTTAAACTTTATTAACCAATAAAATTTTAAAATTAGATAATAATATTAAATGTCTATTATTTTAATATAATTGTAATTGGTTTGTTTTAGAATTAGTTAAATAATTTATAAATTTGATCAAAATTATAAATAATAAGTTTTTTTATTTATTAGATAATGTAAATCTGTTAATATAATTTATAAGTTTATATTATAATAATAATAATTATTATTATTATTTTTAGAGTTAAGGTGAGGTTTTGCTCATATCTTTATTAATTTGTTAAAGATGTCTTCAAAAGCTTCTCTGAATATAAATTACAAAATTTATTTCAATTACAAATTTGTTATAAGAGTAAAACTCAAATTATAAAAAGAAACTAACTGTTATCTATCTAATTTATCTGCAACCTAAACCTACTAAAGTAGTTAAAACTTACCTAGATTTGATAGTATAAAATGTTGTTTATAAGGTAGCTATAAAATATTCAATAGTCAAGTTATAAATTAATTTTATATAAAGCATAACTAAGTAGTGGACAAGTATTTGGATCAATATATTTTAAGCTTAATAGTTCATATAGATTGCAAGTTGTACTATGTAATTGATGTTTGTTAATATAGTATGTATTATTATAGTTAGATTGTATAGGTCTTCTTTGTTGATTTTTAGTATACTGTAGAATGTTGTTATTCTTTTTCTATTGTACCAGTTTTATACAATATGGTTTTTATATTTGTTTATAAAATTTTTGAGACAGCTTATGTAGAAGTTTTTAGTGATATTTTTTGCTTTTATTTGTAATTAAGTAAATAGTCTGATTAATAAAATAAGGTTAGTAGGCATATATTCTTGTAATGTTGCATAAATGTTAGTTTGCTGCAGAATTATATTACTAAAAAATAGGTTGTTATATTGTAAAAGTATTTTTTGTAGTTTCTTAATTTGAGTACTAGTAATATCAGTAATATGAGTAATTGTTTTTGTTATTATTTCTTGGATAAAATTGGTAAAAAATGTAGAGTTTGGACAAAGAATTCAATGTAATAAGTGTTCTGATATATGATATATAATACAGCTATTGCTAGTTATTGCTTCTGAGTATAAGTTGTGAAGATGAAAAAGAGTAGGTAGTATGTTAAGTTATAGTTTAATTTTAAAGAATTTACTATTACTAAGTATAAAGTTTGTATATGAGCTGATTCTATTAATATTATTATTTAGATATAGCCAGATTGCTTTTCAGTTAATTTGTGAAAATAGAAAAATAATGTTGTTCATCCAATTTTGAAATGATCACATAGCTATTATGTATGCATTGCAGATATTTTTGATTACTCATTAGGTAGATTGTTTAATAGTATATTGGTTGTTTGTATAGTATATAAAGTATTATAAATGTTGTTGTATCATATATTCAAAAAATTTGTTGAGTTGTGGTTTGATATAAGCTTATCTGTTTTATTATTAACTATATTGTCTTATGAGTTGATACTTTGTGAAGTGTAATGTTGTATTTATAAGATCTAATTAAATTGATAATTGTGTGCCATATTGGTCTATAGTTATAAGAATATTGTTTGTGCTATAGTATTATATTGTTAATAATTTTGTTAAATTTAGAAATTACAGGTTGTGAAACAATATAGATTTGGATATTGCTGTTTTAAGAATATATATATATAGCTGATAAAATAGTTACTAGCTCAGCTTTGTATAATAATGACCAGAATTTAATTTAAAAAGAATAAGTTTTAATAATAATATTGTTATGTATTTGTATCTATCCAATATTCATTAAGCATCTATCAGTAGTAATATTGATAACAGATCCATCAGTATAAAAAGTAAAGTTGATACATTAGATATTTTGGTTTGCAATTTGTTGTAATTTAATAGAAGATGAATTGGTATAAAAAATGTGAAAGATTAAATCTTGTAATAAGATAATAAATAAGAGTATAGGAATTCTAGTAGGGTTGCATAATGCAATTAAGTATACAAGATCTGTATAATTTGCATTAAGTTGAAGTTTTTTTGTAAGATTTTGTTGTTTCCTTCCTAAAACTTTTGTAGAAAAAGTAACAGAAATGTCAAATGTACAGTGGTTTAGTATTTTGTTAGAGTTATGTAAGTATTCTATACATGGTATACAATTGATTGATGAAAGTGGATAGAGGTTTATGTTGGGTGTATTTGCTTTGATTATCCAGTGTATAATGGATATAGTTTTGTTGTTTTGGTTATATTTGCATGCCTTTCCTATTATTATTTGTTTACTATTGTAATCAACAGTAATAAGCCAAGGTTTTGATTTTGAATTGTAATGTTCAGTTGTGAAAGATAAGGAGTTAGTTTGTAAAAAACTCAGATTAGAGTTAAGTTTTCTAGTAAGAGAATGTGTAATGGTTTTGTCTTCTAATATTATAAACCATTTTGGTTTATATCTTATAGAGATTTGTTTGAGTTTTGTAAAATATGTTTAAAATCTAAAAGTATGAAGTTATCAGATAAGGTTAATTGTTTAAGATAAATGATATATTTAGTTTATAATTGTTTTTTGAAGTTGTTATAGTCTTTATGTATTTTAAGAAGGTTTTCAATTGATGTATATGGGTATTGTAGTATATATGATAATGTTGTATATACAGTGATAGTAAATTGTAGATGTTATAATAATAGTATTATTTAATATGTTGTTGTATTTTTATTTGGGCCACTTATTATTGGATGTGAATTTTGTAAGATATTAGTAATAGACTACAAATTATTTTGTAATTGTTGTAATTAGATATATATACTAGTTCTAAGTAAATCTATTGTGTTCAGTTGAATTAGAAAGTTGGTAATATGATGTTGTAACTGGATATCCTATATGTTTTTGATATTATATATATTATAGTTTAGCATAGTGCTAGTTGAAGTAATTAGTACAATTTTAGATTTGTGTTTGGCAGTAGTAAGATATCTGAATAAAATTTTGTCACATATGTGTTAAGAGAATACTATATTATATATACAATATTCGATAATAAGGATAATGACATTATTAATTATATAAAAAACTTGTTTGTCTGTTATTTGTTTGGTTTGAACTATATTTGTTAAACTAAATGTTTATTGTAGAATGAGTTTGATTATGATAACTTGTTTGTTAGTTGCAGTATACTAGCAATCAAGAAATTTTAGAAATGTATTGGGTGGTTGTGTTGTAATAATTAAGTTTAGAAAAATAAAGGTAGGTGTGTGTTTTGTGTTAGATATTAGACTGGATTTTTGAGAATTTACTTTAATGTTTGCTATTTGGTAAAATGTAGATACCACATTAATGATATTTTGTAATTGTTATTAAGATTCTGCTAACCATAATGTATCATTCATATATGCTAATACAGAAGATTTGCATAAGTTATTTAGTACTTTGCAGAAAATAAAAAAGTATAAATATATAACTGTTGATGTGTATTCTTGGAATTTTTTATGTATTTGGTTAATAAGAGAGTCAAAGTAGATTCACTATAGCAAAGAAGTTATAGTTTCTCTTTAATCAATGCCATCTTCTACTAAGTATAATAGTGTTAATCCAAAATTTGTTTGAAGTATAGTTATTGTGCAAATTATAGTTTATAGAAGTTTAATATAATGCAGTGATTTTTTTAAAAGATTGATATTAACTGAATCATATGTTTTGCTTATGTTCTATTAAAGTAATCATATTGGTTTTTTATTGCTATTGGCATCTTCAATAAAGTTGTTTAGAATATGTAAAGATGTATTGATGCTATTACCAAATAATGTAATGTAATTGTAGAAACTGAGAATTTGGTATGATGATAGGGTAATAGAGAGTTAATTGGTTAGGGTTTTTGTATATAATTTTTTGATATGTTCAATTAGACTAATGAGTTGAGTATTGTTGAAGTTGCCATCAAAGTTGGGCTTTTTTAAGATAGGATATATTCTGCTATTTTTCTATTATTTTAGATATCATGTTAGTATTGAGGCATTTATTAAATAGTTGAGTAACAGTTTGTAACATTAGTAAATTTAAACAATTTATAGCTTATATCTAGTGGCCCATAGGCTTTGTTGTTTGGGAGTTGTTGTATTGTTTGCATTATTTTTTCTATAAAAATAGGTTTGAGTAGGGGAGCATACTAGTTGCAATAATAGACTGTTTAGGTTAATATTGATTAAATATCATAGTATTAATAAGTTGATGTTAGGTCCAGTATTAAAAGTGTTGTTAAACATGTTGAAGTATTTTTGTAAGATCAGTTATAACACTATTATTGATTTTAATATTATGAAAATATATTGGATCTGTATATTTATTAAGAATACTATTTAACATTTTGATAGGTTGTGTTATTAGTTGTTCATATTTGTTATTAATAGCTGTATTGATATGCTGTTTAAAATTTTGAGTATTTTCTATACTACATGCATGAAAAAAAGCTTTTTATGCTTGCTTAGCATTATCAATCCATTGTAGTAATAGTAAAAAGTTTTCAGATGAATTTGGAATATCAAAGTTGTGTTTGTAATTAATGGTATCGATATCAATTATGGTTTGTATAAAAATAGTAAGGATATGTTTAAATGAGTTTTTAACTCTATAAATAATGTTTACAATAAGTTTAAGTTTTTTGTGTAAAGCTGTTGCTTTAGGGCTAAAGGTGTAAAAAAAGTGTTTAGTTGTTTGTTTTTTGTTAGAAATATGTTGTAGAGCTGCATTGATGATACAAATGTAGATTTTGTACCAAAATTTTTCTAGTGATATTGTATTATCTATTTCTGCAGAAATTTTATATTAGTACATATTAGAGTTAATTTGCTTTGAAAAATCTTTATATTTTTTATTAGTAATTGCTTTATAGTTAAAAGTTTTATGTTTGTATTTATTTTTTTTTCTAGATTTGTTTATTGCAAAAAGAAAGGTCCATTGTGCTATAAGCATTTAATGGTTACTATTAGTGATCTGTGATGAGTCATTAATATAGAATCTGTTAAAAAATAAAATTGTATGTTTACTTGCCTATATGTAGTCAATTCTGCTAGTATATCAACTACTTTGCTAAGTAGCATTAATATTGTTTGTGTGATTTGCCAAGTCATATATATTAATACTATATAAATGGTTTAGTAGTTAATATTTAGTTGCATTAAATATAGTAGTTTGAATTGATGAATTGAAATTACTAAAAATAATTATATATAGTTTTAGCTAAAGTGCTTGTTGTATCTATATAATCATAGAGAATTAAGATTATTAATGAGCAAGATTGTTTGTTAATAATAGATATGTCAAGATTATTTGAAATTTGTAGTCATATTTAAAGAAAAGATCTATTGCAATAGCTCTATCAGAATAATTAAGAATATGTGATTGTAAGATATTTTTAATTATAATACATGTTTCTTCTTTAGATGTAGAGCAATTTTATTAGTAATAAGAGAATTGATAATTATTATAGAACTTTTTGTTTTTGGTTTTTGCAATTTTGGTTTCAGTTAAACTAATTATATATAGATTATTTTGAAGATAATATTCATTAATTAAGAGCTTTTTTTCTGAATTATTAAAATCTTAAATATTGTAAGTAGCAATGTTTAAGTTGAGTAAGAGGTCAGATGAGTAGTTTGTATGAAGTTTTGATGAAAATAGTGATGATAAAGAAATGGGAAGAGATAAAGGTTGTTGAAGTGCTATTGGAAATGTATGAAGTGAGTTCAGTATTAATATTGTAGTATATTAATTTGTTGAGTTGAAAAGATCATTGTTTGTTGTATATAATTTTAGTAATGTTTGGATAATGCTAAATAGCTTGAAGTGATAGAATAAAATGATTAGGTAGAGGTTTGGATTCAGAATAATAATAATTCTTTATTAGGTAAAAAATTATAAACTAATATTAAACATAATTTTAGTTAGTTTTTTTTTCAGTATTAAGGTAACCTCTTTGGTCTTTTAATTTTATAATAATTTTGTCAGGCATTACAATAAGTATTCAACTGATTATATATATAACTTTTTTATATTATCTATATAAGAAGTCTGTCTAAAGGTTTCCTACTAGTTGCTATACCTAATACCTCTGTTTAAATTTTTTATTTAAACTCTTTAATTTGAAATTCTTATACTAATTTTACTAAGAGATTAAATTAAACAAAGAAAATAAAAGAATGAGATTTATGTAATTAAATAAGTTATAGTTAGAAAGATAATATAAATAAAGACCAAAATGACTTTAAAAAATGATATGTCTTATTTGCTTTATTAATAACAAGTTCCAAATACATTTTATTATCTATAATAAAACCCTAACAGTATACCTAGTATAAACTCTGTAAACTACTATAAACTTCATTATTTATTCAAGTTCTTGTTTATATAATTTACTTTACTTGTATTCATTAACCAAAAATAACCAAAAGCCTTAATTACATACTAGCCAAATCTAATACTATTTTTTCAAAAAGTTATTTATCATACATTATATTAGATTTTGAATTGTGAAGCAACAGAGTTACAGTTATTTAAACCCAGCAATATAACTAACTAAATAATATAAATAAAAAATATACTATATTGTTATTATTTTAAATATTAAAATCTTTATATTTATTAGCTAAATAAACAAGAAACAATGTTAAAATATTTACAAACTTAAATTACTTATTTAAACAATTCATCAAAAAAATTTTCTAATTAAATTAATATAAATAAATAAATAATATTTAAAAATAATTTAAAAATTAACTAGTTTTTTCTATAAAAAAACTAAAAAACAAAAAATATTTAATTTAAATATATTATTTTATTCTAAATTTTTTTTTTTTTTTTTTTTTTTAGGTATTAAGGTGAGGCCTTGCTCATATCTTTATTAGTAGTTTTAAAGTTAGTAACTACATGGAGTTACTATGTATAC